>JAXGGA010007776.1:0-60594 GCA_038373865.1 Uloborus plumipes | reverse complement strand
CTTACAAGCAGCTATATCAAAGAGTTTCACTGCAACCTCCTTAAATTTCATAAGTCGATCTCTTGTTTTCTCGTTGTGTTTGACTCTTTTAAGAGTAACTTTCATGGCCACATATTTTTTGTGATAAGTAAATATCATTACAATAACACGTAGTTTTGAAATTACCGCAATGCACTTATACAAGTTTACTATATTTCTTGCTATACGATCAGCAATAATAGAGAACCTAGGCTTATGATTACTAGCCATCTCTGAAGAAAATATTCGTGTCTCTCGTGCATACAACATTTTATCACATCTCCATAGGTTGGAAGCATGCAGTCAAAGCAGTGGCGTAACTAGTCGTTGGTTTCAGGGGGGGGGTTATATTCACAGTCGTCACGAGGTTAAAAAAAAGGCGGGAGGGGGGTAGCAACCCCTGTTTTTCACACTTTATATATATTTTTATACATATAGTACGAATTTGAAGGTCGGACTTCCGAAATTCGAAAAACCGGACTATGTTGTAAAGAGTAACAAACTCTGACACTAGAATTGTGCAGTAGTCTTAAGAAATACTACTGTAGAAAAATAAAAGGAGGGTCCGGGGGTTCGCCCCAGAAATTTTCATAAGTCCTACCTCTAAAAACTCCATTCTAGACCATCTTGGTGATGTTAGAGGAGAGGATGTTCGATCTCTTCCCCAGTCAGTAAAATACGATTGCAGGCCATTTTCAATAATGTGAAAGAAAATGATAGGATCCAGGAATTCTTCCAAGTGATTTTCTCGAAATTTAAGTTCCAAAAACGCAATTTAGACGAATTTCGATGATAATGGGGGGGTTTGGAGGGTTATCCCCGGAAATTTTTAACATTTATTTCCTAAAAAAGGAAACAAAAGACGATCCTTAATGGTTCTGGGAAGGGGCCCTACAATGGGTGGCAATGAAGTCTAACACTATGATATTCACAGGAGAATCGTATTTTTTCTTTCTTTGATTATTTTTTTCTCCTCATTTATGTATTTTTTGACCAACATTTCGGGGGGTGTTTTGTCCCCAAAACACCCCCTGTAGTTACGCCACTGAGTCAAAGTCTTTAGCATACCCAAAAATTGCCATTTGGAAATATCTCTTGGAAAAAAATGGATCGTTTCGATTTAGACATATTGCAATAATACGAAAAACACGCCATACGACTTCGAACCAATATTTAAAACACTTGACTTCCTTATAGACTTAACCATATAAACAAAGAAGAGGAGCAAATTTCAGTACAAGAGGTAGTCTGATGTTTTCATTCAGGCGATAAAAATTCGAAATATTGAAGTGAATTAAGTATGTAGCAGCGTCTTGTTATGTGTGTTTCACATTTAGGAATTTTTTTACGAAATTCTCTAATTTCAGGTCTCTTTTCAGAGCATAAGTAATTAGCTCACAGACTTTAAAAGTTTACGTATTAGTTTGTGATAGGAAGTCACAAATTTTTTGCACTAATTCTTAACATTCTGTGGATTTTAAAATATTTTGTAATTTTCTCTTTTTTTGATTTTTTTCTAAAAATCTCTAAACTTCAAGCCTCTTGCCAGCGCAGAAGGCATTAACTCAGAGTCAAGAAATTTTGCACAGTAATTAGTGTTGGGGAGTCCCAAATTTTCCGCACTAAGTGCTTTGTAGAAATTCTATTTTTTCGGGACACCCTACTGTATATATATAAGCCTCAGTGGCGGCAACTTAGAGTCAACCCCGGAGTTTTTTCAGCACCAAAGATCTGTAAAGGTTTTTAATTTTAAAAAAATCTGAGAAGATCATCAAAACTCTATTGCTAAAATATCTTAAAATTGTAATTTGAGACATCAATTTTTGATGTTTTTGTCCAAACTTCAAAGATATCCAAAATTTTCATTATTAAGAGAGACTCCAGTTTTTAAATTTTTTCTAGGAAAAGAGCACCCTGTTACCTTACTTCAGCAATGAGACAGCAGGGTTCGTACACTCCTTACAAACTCCATATAAACTCCTGCTTTTAAACAAGACAAAATAAGGGCCCTTAAAACTCTTGAGTTTTGCAATTATCTCCTTACAAAATACTTGTTTTTTATTTTCTTTACGCTAATCCCAGGGGGGGATTGTGTTTGGGTATTATACCAAAATTCTGGTATTTTTTCCGTGTATTAATACCGGAAATACAGTATTTTTCGCTATACTGTAATCTTCCCCTTCCCACATCCAAAATTTTTTCTGTACCCCAAACTTTCTATAATAATGTCGATAATTATTAATGATATTCATCATGCAGACCTGTTAAAATGACAAAAATTTTTTTGACGAAATTCGAAAATTTTTTTGTGTCAATATTCTTTTATTTGCCGTTTTTATGCTTTTGATGCCTTAATTTTAAATGATGCAATCTCTTTGCATCCGGTTTTAAAATGAAATTTTTCATATTTTTTATGTGTACTTTGGTTTGTTAAAGGGCAAATAAGTAAAATATATTTTAATTTTTATTGAAATCGTAAATGAAAAATTTTCAAGCAAAATTCTGTTATGTTATGATAGTCAAAAAATTAAAATTTAAATCACTGATTTAATTTAAATTTTGCTTCAATTACGCTCATTGCTATTAATAATATGTTCATAGCAGAGCTTTAAAATGTAAATTTAAAATTATTTTCCTTTTATATAACGTTTTTTCCCATTTAAAAACGTTCATTATGAAAATCGCGATCTTTTTGCATCCTCCATATTCGCATTTATGATGTTTACTATTATACTCTGTCAAGAGGCAAACAGCTAAAACTTTTTTTTTTTTTTTTTGTACAAATGATGAATTTTCATAGTTTTAAGCGATATTCTGTGCTCTTTAAGAGTAAGTTTAAGTTTGAAGTTATTTTGGCTTTTGCTATTTTCAGTTAGCTTCTGAAATTTTTATTTTAATAATGATATTTTTTTATGTTGATTCTAGTTTGGAAATTATTAATAACTCTTGTTTTTGAGAAAATACTAATTTTCATTTTTTTTAAATCTTTTTTTTTTCTTTAAAAATTTTTTTAGTTCATTTTCAAAATAAAATATTTTTAAAGAGTTGATTCAGCCCCCTTCCATATTTGAATTTGATTCCGAGTCTTCTAATATTCAAGAAGCATTAAATGCATATTTGACTTTCAATTTTTAGTGTGTTATTCAATACATTGTATGAAGGCGAAAAAGAATAATACAAGGGTTGCGAAAAAAAATTTGAAATATGGTTGCTAAAAATTCGTCTTGCAACCGTAAAACAGTCCTTAAAAATTAAACTTCCATTTTGAAGAATTCCTTCGGTAGCCCTCGAATTTAGTCCTCATATCTAAACATTGACAAAACCATAATAAAACTGCATCTTAAATAACAAAATTCTAAAACATTTACAAGAGAGAACTGTCGAAGTCTCTCCTTTGTAAGTTATCCTAGGATATCCTAAAATGAAGTTTTGCAGTTTTAAAAAAATTTTGTCCCCACATTTATAAGCCTCAGTGATGAATAACCCCAAGATCAATTATTATCTGTAGCAACAAGTCGAAAACTTTCAGATACAGCTTTAAAAATGTTTCTTCATGTGTATGACCTAATTACAGCATGAAATGACTCTTGTGTACAATGCATTTTTTTTCTTTTTAGCTGGCAGCCTATTATTGATTATATTGAAAATAAATATGAAGAGTTCTTAAATTGTGAATCTAGAGTGCACAGAACACTAAGTCCTGATTCTAGAATTCATTGCTGCCTTTACTTCCTTGCACCATCTGGACATGGGTAAGTTAATACTCAAAAGGAAACTCTTTACTTTTACTTTGTATTCGTGAATTTTAAGCTAGTGCTGTATGTAGTTTGAAACTATTTTTACCATTTCTGTTTTTTCTTTTTCTTTTTTTTTTTTTTTTTTTTTGAAGAATTGTGCATTAACAACATTTGAAGTATTAAAGACCATCAAGAGATGGCACTTGTTAATCAAATGAGAAAACGGGGGGGGGGGGGTCAATTGCCCCCTGGAATCAATTGTACTGTACTTCAATCACTTTGGGAAATCAATGTATTGGCATATAGGTGGGCATGGTTTTTGCCACTTTTTGGTAAATTTTACATTGTGTATGCACCCTTTGCCCCCCCCCCCCCAGGAAAAATTCGAAATGACGTCCCTGAAAAAACCCTCTGTTCACCTTGAAAACAAAAAATTCTTAGAGTAATTGAATTTGGAAAGTTTTTCGCCTAAAAAGCTTTTTTAACCTTTTCACCTTTTTTAAAGCTTTTAGAGAAAAATTAGTATTCACAGTAAAAAAAAAGTATCACATTACTGTTAAAGATGCAGCTTTTATGCAAAAAATGAATGTAAATGTACCTGTTGAATTGCATAATTTGTGCTTTAATACTCATTGCAGTTGACACCAGGGTTGGGGTTTTGGACGTCCAAAACTGGTTTTGGACAGGACAGGTGGGTTTTACTGTCCAAAACTGTCGAAAACTGTCCAAAAGTGTCTTAAACTGTCTAAAAGTGTCTTAAACTGTCTAAAGCATGGCAAAAGGGTTTTAAGCTGACTAATTTCTATTAGCTGTAATATTGATAATGCATACATCTTTATTTCTTAGTGTTAATTAGTTGTAATTAATTAAAATTTGACAATATTTAATTATATTAGTAATTTTAATATACGTTAAGAAATGAACAATTTACTCATAACTCCACTGCATAAAAATTTCATAAAATAGGAATTGGTAGTACTGTCAAAAAAAGTCTTGAAGTAGATAATTTCAGCTCCATTTGTAACTCAAAATGTTTAAAACTGAAGTCTTTTGTGGTTTCTTTACAATAATGTTTGCAGTGATGTTCAAATAATTTTTTTAACCTTAGATTGAAGAATAATAAACTGATGATAAAATGTTTTTCACTACTCAAGAAAATTTTGCTATTTTTGTTTTTAATACTGTGTATTTTGTTTCTAACAATGTATATATGAAGGGCTCGGGCGTAAATAGTGGTATCTGATAAACTCGAAAAGACATATTGTTTCAAATTAAAGAAACGAAAATCACTTGTAAAAATGTAATTAAATATACCCGAGACGCACAGCACTTAATCAATGTACCGACTTCATTTTTTAAATAGAAAAAACTTGCTACGGTAATGTCTCGAAGCAATAAATTCATATTTAAAAGAAAAAGTTTTGATTTTTTTGAAATGCTAGTTACCATTTTTTACACCCGAGCCCTTCATATGTGTATATACTTCCTCAAGAAAAAAAAAACATCCTAGCTTGCAAATATTTAGAAAAACTTATCAACATTTTCCTAGGATCAGTAATGATTTAGTGTCTGATTATGAAATGTCACTTTTGTCATTTAATCGTTTACGGTTAAATACGGCAGCTAAACTGGTCATGTGCTATCGGATGTTAAGAGGACCAATTGAACCAGATTACTAATGTGTACATATGTATATAAATATTTTTTTTGAATTGTACTACTTTTAAATTTATTCCTAATATTTTGTGAAATAATTAAATATTCAGTAAATGTTGCTAACTCAAATGTCGTGTATCTTTTTAATTAGTTGCAAAACTGATTTTTTGCATTTAAGTCGATTATTGTACGTTTTGAACACCCTCATTTGCATCTGTACTTAAAAGAAGTTTAGCTAGTATTAAAAATAAAATAATATAAACTTATGAGAACTAATTCATTTTTTAACGAAAAATAGTGACTTCTAAGTAGCTAGCTTAGTATCAGCTGAAAATCTTATATATGTTTTTATGTACATAGTTAAATGTTTACATTAAATAAATTAAGTCTTAACTTCAAGTATAATTTTGTGCTTTTGGTATTTGTTCAAAATAAAAAATTACTAAAAATGTAGTTTTGGACAGTTTAGGACAGTTTTGGACACATGGGTTTTGGACATGACGGTTTAAACCACGGTTTAAATCGTGGTTTTTACCGTTCTGTCCAAAACCTTGCCAACCTTGGTTGACACTAATTCTGATGTGAAAATTTATAGATGCATTCTAAACATTAGCTACAAAGTCAATGAAACCATCTATATAATGTTAAAACCTGTATAAACGCCAAAGCTGTGGTCCTAAGGTTTATTACTGTACTAGCTGATGTACCCAGTATCACACGGGTTTAAATACAACATGCCAAATCCAAGAAAATAAATATGACTTTTAACCAAGTCCAGTAGAATCGTATTTCTCAAAGGTATTTTTTGTGACCATGCGGTAGATTAACTGGGTGTGAAGGAGAACGTGAAATCAAACTTAAATGCGTTATTTATTTTATCCGTGTGATTTTCCTAAAAATCACTTTCTATTTTCTAACTGTTGCCAAGATCAATTCTCTTTTTATTTTACCCGGTAACGATTATTGATGACTATAAAAATACTAATAAAGCAATAAATTCCATACTTACTCCTGAGAAACCTTGATTTAAAGCTTTCATTATGATTGCTATTCATATTCTTGTTGCGAGGCAACACATTTTTGCAACAATGGGTTGAAAATTTAATCCTTTAATGGGGAAATTATATGAAATTTACTGTTTTCCATAATAACTTTTTAAAACTAAGCTTTTTAGAAATAAATTATAGCTTATCCTGGTCCCTGTTACTGCAGCTATCTACGGTGAAAAAATTGTTAAAATCGGTCCAGTAGTTTTGAAGATTACCCCGGACATACATACAAAAGTAGGCTTTTATATATATAGATTATAGCCTATCCTGATTCCTGTTAATGTAGGTATCTACGGTGAAAAAATGGTTAAAATCGGTCCAGTAGTTTTGAAGATTACCCCGGACATACACATACAAAAGTAGTATGTATATAGATGCATTTTTTAAAATATTCCTAGGGACATCACCCCACTTCATGTAAGAATATAGCTACATATAAATTTTGTTGATATTTCTTATTGCTTTAATCTAAGACTAGACATAGAGAGCAGACCCATCAAAAGTTCAAGAACAAATCTCCCTTTCATTTGACAATTGCTTCACAAAAGCACCTATACAGTCAGCGGTATATGACTATGAAATTTAAACTGCTATCCATGGCCCTAAATCAGTTGCATAACCAAATATACCTTGCTACATCACCAGCTCATGCAAAATTCACCAGAAGCTGAACTCATGAACAGTTTTGTTGACTACAGTGTAGTAGATGGACTGAGACATATGAATTGTTTTGGTTAAGACTCTAATCTATTTTTGTTCTTTCTTTTTTTACTTCCTTTTACGTAGTAAAGGAAGTATTGTGATCGCGAAAAATAAATCACTCAAATTTGAGTCTAAATTTTGATTTTGCTCACCCCCGAATGAAAATTCCTTAGTTTTTTTGACCTGTCAGCACGTGCAGATGTACCTACCAACATATAAGCAGCCGAAATTTTTTTTTCAACCACCCCCGAGTTAATTACGACGAGTTTTCTCGTGACGTCTGTATGTACGTGTGTGCGTATGTGGGTCGCATAACTCAAAAACTATATGCCGTAGAAGCTTCTAGCTTGGTATGTAGGCTCTGAGGATGGTCTAGTTGTGCACCTCCCCTTGTGGTTGCATTTGAATGTTCCCAAGGGGGTGTTTTACCCCTTTTTTGGGGTAAATCAGTGTTAATTTCAATGCAGACTCAAGTGATATGAATTGGCGCGACCACTTGGTGATATGCCGCCAAGCTTTTGGTCGCCAAGTGGTTGACGCCAACTTGGCGACATATCGCCAAGTTGGCGACAAATTTGGCGAAAAAATTATATTTTGAATTTGGGTTCAACTTGGCGCTATTGGCGATATTTTGCGAAAAATTCACTGAATGATATTAAAATCAGCAATATTTAGAAAATTAACCATTGTAAAATATGTCTTGCATTGTTTCGTGACAGATTACGGAGTAAATATTTGAATTGTTACCTTGCTCACTCTAAGCAGTTTTTTTAACACTTAAGGCAACTACTAAGAAATTTACACGTAAAAGGAAGTAGTGTGGGGTCCATACCAGATTTTTTTTTCTAAATAGAACTTTGATGCTGTTATTGAAACATGTGTTTTCGATATGAAACGACTGTCATCCCCGCTTAAACAAATACTGTCAGTTTCTAGAAATGTTACTCTATTAAAGGGGTCGATTAAGCGGGGATCTTTAACATTAGGTCTATGGCATTGGTTGCGAGATATTTTGTTCGTATAAGCGGGGGTATTCGTTTATCCGTTACCCGATTGAGCGGGGACAACAGTACCTGTAAAATCATCTTGTTTTCATTATAATTATTTTTTAGCTTTGATCTTGTTTCTTATTTTACTATAATGTAGTTTTATGAAAAAAGGTTTTCAAACCCTGAACCATAGATTTCATTACGTGGGAAGATTACTATTTATCCGTTTGAAAGTTACTGGTTCACAATTTTTCTTTTATACTAATTTACATGCATGATCAGCGAGATATCATCATTACCTTTTTGATTGATTGTTAATTTAATTTTTCCCACAACTTTCATATAGGTTGAAGCCACTTGATGTAGAATTCATGAAAAGGTTACACGACAGAGTTAATATTATACCTATTGTTGCCAAAGCTGATACAATGACCCCCGAAGAATGTGCTGCATTTAAAAGAACTGTTAGTATCATATTTTCTGCTTATTTTTGCTCAATTTTTCATCTTCATTTCGGTGTAAACCATATCAGTGCAAAGCAATGTTTGTTTGTGCTTGATACACAGAAAAAAAAAAGAGTTTATATTCTTTTAAAAGTAGCAGATTGCTATTGTTATCAATTTATTTTATTTTTTAAATTTATTAATATAAATATAAAGTAATAATTTTCTGAGAAATGCTTTGAATGTTATATTGTTAGTAATAGAGGGTTGCAAATTTATTTTATATTTCTCTGTAAAAAATTAATTTAACGTGTAAAGTTTTTTCACCCTGCAAAAAAAAAAAAAAAAATCAAAGCTGGTTTTGCAATGTTTGCAATCACTTTTAGAGACTATATTTCATTTTTTTTTTTTTTTTTTAGTTTTTAGAATGCATTTAATTTCTGTGTAACCAAATTAAATAAAGTAGGAAAATCAGACAGCAACATAGTTTTTCATTGCATTTTTTTTTTCACAGACAGACAGATAATTGGATTCATTTCATTGATTTTATTATAATTTGACTTAGCAGTTACTTTTCATCTCTACCTGTTTTAAGAGACTGTGTATTGCACTAAAATAATTTACATTTTGTATTAATTTTTTTTTTTTTAAATAGGTGTTAAGAGTTTGGATGTTAATCAGTTTTTTAAGCATTTGTACTTAAATGAGTAAAAAACTGTTTCTATGCAAAATAAATCCAACTAATTTGGATTGATTGAACAGCTTATTATTTCTTCTGCAGAATTGTTGCTGTGTAGAAGATAATTTTTTTTTCTTAAGTTTTCTGTTTAGCCACAGATATGTAAATAAAATTTAATTGTTGCTGTTGTAATTTACAGTACAATCTCATTATCTGAATCTCCATGACAACGCTTCATTCAAAAGCACCACTTTTATATAGCAGATAGTTTTGTGTTATGTAATGTGAAAAATTATTTTTACATTTTTAATGTCTTGTAAGCAGGCTTATCATTTCGAACTTTTCCGGAGATAAGAGGGGTATGCTCAACATAAATTGCACCAAAAAAAAACAGCAAAAAACATGCCTACTTACATGGCAATGCATTGATTTGGGCGGTTGACCCCCCCCCCCCTGAACCCCTGAATGATGGGCATGCTTTTAAGCAATCATACAAATACAAATGTGACTACCAACAGCAGGCTTTACGTCCTACTGGATCGGTACTAATCAATTTAGATCATTGGTCCCCTTAAAACTATGGACCCCCTTGCTCATTACCGCCTCTTCTGGTAGGCTGCTCCATGTGCTCACAGTCATTTTTCCTAATTTCCTGGTTAGACAGATCTGAATAGCTTCAAACGCAATAACCCCTTTTCCTGCTTTTCATGCCAAATTTTAATCCATTAACATCTGTTATTTTGTGAAATTTAAACAATTGAACCGTGTGTCCCTGCCCA
The DNA here is from genome assembly GCA_038373865.1 of Uloborus plumipes. NCBI lineage: Eukaryota > Metazoa > Arthropoda > Arachnida > Araneae > Uloboridae > Uloborus > Uloborus plumipes. Next base: position 50,542 of record JAXGGA010007776.1, on the reverse strand, counting down.
TTGACTCCTCCTTTGCCCAAGACTATGCATATTATTTTACTGTCTGTTTGTGTTTTGTGCGCCTGGCAGCCACGAACGATTTCATCTGAAAAAGGGGAGATAGGTTTAGGATGCGCACTTCCCGATGCCTTCAGCTTTTGTTCGCTTGCTATTTCCTTGTTGCATTCCCCCCTATTTCGCGAAAGTCAGAAGAGACTTGGCGCGTGCGCAGATGCTTCGTAGGTCGCACGAAAAAATTTTAGACAGTAAGTGTAACAGAAAGTCAGCCTTTATAAGGGTTTGTTTTGCTTCATATTCTAACTCTCTGGATTGCCTTTGGTCCCAATTAATTCTGATAAACAAGGTTGTACTGTAATTTAATGGTGTAATAGAAAATGTTATTTTTGGTCTCTTGAACTGCTCTTTTACTTGCGTAGAATTTCAGCAAAAAACTGAATCATCAGTTAAATGTTGCTCACAAAATCTAATACTAATTACTTAGGTTCATAGGAACTTTTTTTTTTAAGAAACCTTTTTGTAAATTTAAACAGCAGATCTGTTTTATTATTCTACTAATTTTACATGTCATCATCTGTTGTGCATGTCAGAAATTTTAATCAAAAATAATATCCTCTTAAGAATATTGGGTGTCTCAAAACAGTTAACTTTTGGTCGTTAGTACATTTTTATTTGTTTTGCACTCCTTTATATATGTATATATATATATTGTTCATTTATTTATTTATCATAATTTTTTTGATATTAGAATTTGATTTTATTTTTTACTATTTAGTCATTTTTAAATGTAATTGTTTTGCAACAATGTTCAATGTTGTAAACTAAGAAATGTTACTTGGCAACATTTTCCAAAAAAAAAGTAAAGAACTTTTCTTGTTTTTTAAGACAGAATAGTTCATCAACTCAGAGTAATATTTAATCTCTTTTTAGATTTTAGCAGAAATTTCTAGAAATAAAATAAATATTTATGACTTCCCCGACTGTGATGATGAAGAAGAAAACAAGCTGCAAAAGCAATTAAAGGTATTTTTTCTCCGCTATGTTTTAAATTTGCACATCTCTTTTACTGGGGGAAAAAAACCTAAATTTTCACCATTCTCAATACTTCTAGCAACGTGTACCTTTTGCAGTAGTTGGAAGTAACACTGTTATTGAAGTGAATGGAAAACGAGTTAGAGGTAGGAAGTACCCTTGGGGAGTAGCAGAAGGTAATTTTTATGAAAATATCTCAAACTTCTACTACATGCCATTCCACGGAAAGTAGCTATCTTGTTCCACATGTGACAGCTAATAAATTTAACTATAACTAATAGTTTAAAAGGCAAGAGGCGAATTCTTTTGCTCAAAAAATCACAAACTTATGTATGATTTCTTTAGCAAAATTGTTTGTTCATTTTCTTTTAAGATTACTTTTTAATGAATTATATTAGCTATCTTTTACGAGATAAAGTGATGACTTTTCCTTGGAGTGGCCCTTATTTATTTTCATTTTTTTTTCTGTATTCTTGTGTAAATGGTTAAATTTCATATTTTGTTTTATTTATTTATTTTTCAATGAATAGATAAGTTAAGAATATTAAAATAAAATATTTGTTGATTTCTTTTTTATTTTTTATAAATGTTCAGTAAAATTGAATATAATTGAAATTTGGAAAAACAACTTTTAATTCAACTTAGTTCAGCTTAATCAGTAATAAATATTTACTTATATAAATTTTTCAACACATTTGAGCGGAAATAAATATTTGACTCTTTATTGCTGGATTGAAAATGCACATTCACCGAAATGCTTCTAGTTCCATCAGAATTTGCAAAAGAGTCGATTTTCAAGATTCATATTGAAGTAGATGTGCTATATTGCAGAATTTATGTGTATTTGCACTTGCCAACATTTTGTCCTAATTTTCATTTTTTTTTTTTTTCCAACCAGCTTTTATTCAAGTTCTTAAAGATGGAATAGTTTGTTTCTCTGTATTTTTCTTTGCTATAAGTAGAGACAGCTTACACAATTGTTGTTCTATATATGTACATGAGCACCTGTTCTCACAAGGAAAATGGAGAAATAAATGTGTTGAACATTGACGTAACATACACTTCCAGAAAATTAATTATCCTAGAATCCCCCCTCCTCCTAAAATGTACTAAATCTAAATCTTAAATATTAAAAGTTATTAAAAGCACCTAAAAGGAAGGTTTCCTTACCTATGAAATTCTTGTGATGTTGCTCTCACAGCTAAATTTTGCAAAATTGATTGCAGTGAGTGAAGTTAAACGATATTTGAAACTTACTGAAGTTCTACAAGTTCATTTTTTTTATGGTTTTATTTTATGATTTGGTACTGCATTTGCTATTGCTCATGTGATTATTAGTAAAGATCGTTATTGAAAATGTTAATTAGACTTTTTTTTAATTATATTAACTTTTTCTAATGTTTACTTTATTTATTTCAGTTGAAAATATGGAACACTGTGATTTCGTAGCCCTTAGGAATATGTTAATTAGGTTTGTGATTAACATTGTTTTATGCATTCATGTGCATTCCATTCGTTTACATTTTGCTGCTTTCATGTAAATATTTGAAATCTATGTATTGGTCATTCCAACAAAAATGGTACAAATCATGTCTGAAACTGTTTAGTTAAGTTTATCAATTAAAATAATTTCCGCCAAGTAATCTTTTTTTTATTGAATCTCCATTTATTTGTGTATTATGAAGTGTAAATTGCTAGTACATGACTCATTTTTGAAAGGATTTTAAATATTTTGATCACTTTGTATAACACAGTGAACAAATAAGCCTTTAAAAATATCTTTATAATCATAAAAAAGTTACAATTATAGAACAGGCATAAAGTGGAATAAACAGCCTAAAACTGTAAGTCTGTCTGCAATTTCAAGAAAAAATGTATTTTTTTCATCATTAATACGACTGTAACAGAGTGGACATCTAACAGTTCAAATCAACTATCATAAGAAAAGAATTAGGCTCATCTTGGTTGCTGACTATATAATTCAATGTAGCAAGCTAATCATGGCAGTTATACTACTTATATATTTTTTTAATATATCAGATTGAATGCAATTGTTTATTTTATTTCCAAAAGGCTTGTAACAGAGCGGAGAATTCGAAACATAGAAAATCTAGGGACATGGATAAATAGCAGCGTTTTTTGCGGAATTTTTTTTTATTTGCGTAATAATCTGCAGAAATGGTGTCAGAAGCATCTTTTGTGCAATGCAGTGTGATTTATTTTGTTGTTACATTTCAACTTAATTTTAAATCACATTTGAAATTTTAGCAATATAAAGCTGGGACACGTCATTTTCTCCTTCTTCTGACAAAGAAATTTTTTTTTTTGTGTCCTTCCTAAATGAAATATACCTAAACAATTGATACTTGATTACACAAAATTAAATGGAGAACCAATAAAAAATACACTTAATGGATGGTAGTTATTAAAATTGATTTTAATAAATTCTAAATTCTCGGGACTGATTTGTACCATTTTCGCTGGAATGAGCCGTATAGAATCAAGTTCCTATATAACAGGTTTTCATCATACTATGTAAAAGAAATATTGTACGGAAACTTGTAAATCATATGAAAAAAGCAAATAAATGCAAAAAATTTAAATTTTTCAATACATATTTTTTTTTATTTAAACACATTTTTAATCCTGTTTTTTAGTTTATGAAAATAATTTTGGTGAATAAAAATGCAAAAATATCATATCTGTGATTTGAAATCACTTGTATTTATGTCTAATTGTTATTGGGTCATTCCAAAAAAAAAAGGGGGACATGCAAGTCATTTTTCAAAACAGTCAACAAGTCTCTTTTTTTTTTTGATAATTTTTATTTGATTTTGTCAAAAATATGTTAAATTCTATTGGCAACAGTGTTTTTTTTTTCAGATAGCTTAAATTAATTACTAGGAAAAAAAGTAATATTGAAAGAATTTTTATGATGGTAACCTGAGTTACCAACAATTTGTAACCTGAGTTACTGAGTGAATAATTAATGAAAAAAACTCATGTAGTTGTTTACATTCAAATGTAAGTTTTAAAGTAGCTTAGAATCTATAGATTTATGTACAATACTTTGTATCAATCAAAAATTTTAACAAGAGCAGAATTTCAAGTTCTTAGTGAACTAAGTATGTCAGATGTCTGTTTTAGGTAACCTGAGTTACCAAAAGAAATTAATTTATTGGTTAATAATTATTATATGTATTAACATATTTTGCATTTCCTAAATAAGTTAAAAGTAGTTTAAAATAAAAAAAATCAATAACCTTTCCAAAACATTTTTTTTTCATTAGAATAAGTGTTAAACCAGGCACAAGTGTATCAAATGTAACCTGAGTTACCATGGAATGACCCTATTTATTCTTCAATGAAACTTTTTAAACCATGTTTTTTAAATACTTTTCAAACTGCATTTATAGGACACATATGCAAGATTTGAAAGATATTACAAACAATGTGCATTATGAAAACTATAGGTGTAGAAAACTTGCCACAGTAGCCAATGGTGAAAAACCAATGAGGATATCAAATAAGTAAGTTTATGAAAGAAAATTTGCTCGCATTTCATTAAAGAATGAAATAACACTAAGAGAAATGTGAGTATATTAATCATTGAATGTGATATGTAAGACAATTAGAAATGATAATGTCAATTAAAATCCTTCAAAAAATAAACATTTCTTGCACAATCAACAACTGGTTGTTTTATAACAGCAGAAAAGCAATGGTTGAAACACAGAAATTTCCGACAAATTACAGACGTGTTTCAGGATTTCTTGGAGTCCTTTTTTCAATGCAAAAAAAAAAAACTAACTTTCAGATGTAAACTAAGTTTGCAGAGGTTTTTTGTTTATAAGAAAGCTTCAAATAACTGTAATAATGTCTGTTAAAATTAGGACTTTTTGTAAGATTTTTTACGGAAATTGTTCAAATGTTTCTTTTTTTTTTTTTTTTTTCACTAATTTGAAGTGTAAATTTTATTTTTTTGGTGACTTTTTCTTCTATTTCATTTGTATATATTTCTTTCCAACATGTTTCTATACTGTAAAAAAATTAAAGGGAAAAAATATTTTTTATGTGAAAATTTTCTTGTTTGCAAAGTAAAAATAATAGGTGGAATATTTTGAAGCATAATGCTTAACGATATGAGAGAGTGATATGATATTTTTTTATATTGATTTACTTGCTTTCTTTTCACTTTCATAGTTTATTTTCAAATGCTGCCTAAACTCTTAAAAAAATATGCTATTGTAAACACTACTCGCGAATCAATCTGATACACTCAGTGTACAGATTGAGCTGCAGTTAGAAAATTGATGTTGAACTTTAGGAAAGTAGCTTCTTTTAGTTCTGAATAAACTTTAGTGATAATTTCAATGTTAAGTAAAGTTATTATTCTTGTTAGTTGACAACATTAATATTCTAAAGTATTAGTTTCAACCACAAAATGTTGTAATTTTTTCCTTCTCAGATTGTGTAGAAACCCTATTTTTTATTGTGTAAAAATGTTGAAGTATGAGTCATATTCAATGAAAAAAATAACAATAATGAAAATAAAACATTTTTGTGCACATTATGCTAATAAAACTTTTGATAGTTTTTGCCCACAAAGGATTTTAAACACATTCATGGTGTTTTGGTAAGTATCAGCTATTTTATTTTATTACCCTTTCTCAGTTTTTCCCTCTTTTATTCATTTTATTTCTTTCTCTCTTTTTTTAGTGTAATTGTTTTAAAATAGATTTTTCTCTTTAAGTATTTGCTAAACTATCTATAATAATGTATAATAGTTTTTTGAAATTCTTAAAACTTTGTCTTCTTTCTTCTAGTTTATTTATTTGTTTTTGTGATGTACTATGTTCTTGTAGCAAATATGTGAACTGATTTTTTTTCTTCTCTAAAATCAAGAAAATTTTATTTACTTTTTTTTCTTCATGGAACTAGGACCTAAAACAATCTTGGTCTACCTCTACCAGAATGTTACGGGATAAATAATAATACTATATTTCACTAGTATTACTATTTATCCCGTAATGTTCCCAAATGTCTTTTAAATCCAGTTTTAGACATTTTTAAAGTGAAAACAAACCATAATTTCGCTCACTAATAAAAGCACAGAATATTGGGATAAGCTATTGGTTAAAAATTCAACAATTAATAAATACCATTCTAATTTTCTTCCAAAGAAATGCTCTTTGACTTGGTAATATTTAATGTTTATGCCCAAATAGAGCGTTTTTCGGATAGAATGAGTTATAATAATTAAGGAATATCAAGTTTTTCAAGGTAATTTTTAAAAATGCATCGAGTTTATTTTTTCTTGAAAAGAAGTATAAGGAAGCATTTAAGCCTAGTTCTGGGGTCAATTACTACCACTTTTTCCCCAATTTTGATTTGTTACTATTCAGCAGTGCTTGAGATTTAGGATGACCCTAACAGTGTTAATATTACTCATGTTCTTCAGGTACCCCGACTCTGTAGTAATTCAGATATACTGCCGGCCCCGCTTAATCGAATACTGTCGGCTCCAAGAAATTTTATTTGATTAAGTGGGGAACATTTTTTACCTTTCCATTTTGACAATTTTAGTCTCAAAACGTAGTAATAACACAGAAATAGCTATATAAAGAAAATAATTAATGTTATTGGTAAAAAGATTTTGAAATAAGAGAAGTTAACAACAAAATAGTATAATAATGGAGTATAAATATTGTACGGTCATATGAAAATCATAAAAAAGTAACTTACAACTTGTGCTACAAAAAATTTGATTTTCGCCTTTCACTTTTATTTTCTGAAACAGTCCACAATAGTGATTTGTTTGCTCCACGGTCTTGTGGAAACACTTTTATTTTATGCTACATTTTTCTTAGCAAAATTTTTTGCAAAGGAAGATAAAAATATTATTCGATTATCCGGAGAAATTATTCGATTAAGTGGGGATATTTTACATTGTGTCTATGGGGAAATGTTCGGTTCCGGACGGTTTTATTCGTATAAGTGGGGTATTCGTTTATCCGTTACCCGATTAAGCGGGGACGACAGTATCAATTTATCAATATAAACAGGAAAATAATGATCATTATTTTTTTCAATTGTCTCCAAATATATTTTTAATTAATACTAAAAGAAATTAGGGAATTCAATTCAACATGGATTTTTTTTTATATATATAATTAGGAATCCTCTTGCACAAATGGAAGAAGAACGTAAAGAACACGAACAGAAAATGAAGAAAATGGAACAGGAGTTAGAACAAGTTTTTGAATTGAAAGTTGGAGAAAAAATGAAAAAGCTAAAAGACTCTGAAGCTGATGTAAGTTGATTTTTATTTTTTTACCAAAAAAAAAAAGCAATTTTTCGGCGTCATTTGTTAGTAATATCCATTTTGTATTTTGTGGTCCACACCTCTAAGTGAAGTCCCATAACAGTAAAATACCCAATTTTATAGAATACTGGCTTATTACCCGGCGTTGTCCGGGTGCTTATAAATATAACATAGCTGTAAAAATCTTTGTTTTAACTCATTTCATGCTGAAATGAAATAGGTGAGCATTAAATTGATAATTCATTGTTAATCGTTGGAAAATACTCATATTTAAACGTGTTAAATTTTATCAATTTGTATGCTTAAAGGCTTATCTCTATTACTCTATCTATTCAAATTAAAAGAAAATGGAGACAAAATATTTGAATTTTGAGCTTTTTGGATTTTTTTTTAATTTCAAAACCCCACCTATGTGAATTCTAGTGCAACAGGAGCCTCTCTGCCAAGTTTGATGAAAATCCGATGAAAACTGGATTTGTATAAGGAACAAACGTACACACAAATATACATACATCCATTTATATATATCTGTGGCTTGGTTTTAAAAGGGCCAATGTCAATTTTTTCACATTCTGTGTTATTCACATCAAAAGTTTCCAATTTAGTAAAACTCTTCTTCTACAAAGGCCAATGTCTAATATCAAACTAAAATTGGTTGTATTTCCATTATAATGTCAGCCAATGTCATACACACACAATGTCATAATATTTACATAAAAAAGTAACAGGTTAAAAAAATTCATATAATGAAATGTTTCTTTACACTAACAATAAACAAATACCAAAAAACAATAATGGGAATCTTAATATAAGAAAGTTATAGCATTTTAAAAAATCTCAAATGTCTTTCATCGCCTTTTTCTCGAAATTAACATTTTTGACTTAGGCCCTTTTAGAACCAAGCCACAGATATATATATAGAGATGTGAAGTCTTACATACTGCCAGGTGCCAATTTTTGAAAGCAACAAAATGCAGCTCCAGTGCATATTTTCTGTGAAATTATATTTCCTTCATCTAGCACATAGTTCCAATTTGTTCCCAATTCAACTTGTTCTCCTTAATCCCTCTTTGTGCCCTAATTTTGATTACGATTTCAAAGTTTCACTATTTTTATTTCTTTATGCATCATTTCACACCTCAGCAACAGAAGTTAATGTTTTTTTTTTTTTTTTTGCATGAAAGGCAGGACCACAAATAGTATAACTAAACCTCAAAGACACTGCTAAGTTTATGTTGGTTTTAAATGTATTGTTACGAATCTGTCGCACCTTCAAAGTTTCTTAAATGAAGACTGAAATCTTGACGAAAACACTATAAATTTATTGACAAATATTGACTCTTTTTTATAAGTAGATCAGGTAACAATTGCTTGACATTCAGCAATTGGGCACATATAAAAAATCATGGTTCACTCAACTGTAAACCACGCAATTAAAATCAACATACGTGAAGCAGTAATGGCGCACACATTCCCAAGAGAATAATCAAACGCAAAGACTTCCCAGCAGTAAGGCTGATAACTAGCTCAATCAAGCTAGCTTAAAACCAGTGGTTGGAAAAACTACATTTCTTTTGTAGCGAACTACAACCATAACTACTTTGTAAAAAAAGTAGTCAACTACAACTACTTTTTTTTAATGTAGCGACTACAAACTACTTTTGAATTGTAGTCGCTACTTCGCTACTTTTTAAAAAAATAATTAAATAAAAAGCATACACCATTTGAGGATTGACCGAAAAAATTCGAAAAATGGTTTACATTAATAAATTAACTCATTTGAATATAGAATAGAATTAGGAATTGTTTTTAATTTATTTGTTACTTTTCCTTTTTGTTTTTTTTTTTTTTTTGCTAAAATTTGTCCTTTTTAGATTTTTTTTACAATTTTTACGAATATTCGCAGCAAGAAAGGAGTTGGAAGATTGTCAAAAGTTGGAAGATTGAAAGAATTCAACCTTCATTTTTTTTTTCTTGCCAGGGAATATTTAGGAACACGAAAATTATTTGAAGGAATATAAAAATTATGATGTCAAATAAACCAATGACATCAAACAGATAGAATCTATTTCGTCCAAATGATGTATCTAAGATCCAGTTCATGTTTTATGGTTCTTATTTCTCATTACATCCACTGCCGTACTCGTGAAGGATTTGCACCAGTCAGAGTCAACTAAACCTTGTTTTTTTCCTTCGTTCTTTTTTTTTTAAATTTATTTTCATTTATTTCTTCATTAAAAAAAAAAAAAAAAAAAAAAAAACAAATTTAAAAGTAGTTTCCAGAAATCGCTACAAACTACTATTTTTTTGTATCGCGCTACTCACTACTCTACTATTTTTAAAAAGTAGTGCACTAAACTACAAACTACTAAAAAATGTAGCTACTACCAGGGGTCTGGCCAGAGGAAAATCAGGTCCGTTAACGGACCCTTCACAAAAATACGATCAAGCAAAACGAACACTTCACAAAAATGCGATCAAGCAAAACGGACCCTTCACAAAATGCTGATCAAACAAACGTACATTTCACACATTATTAATTCAAAAAGCAAATCTGAAATCAAAATAATGCATAGCATATTTCTGTGTAAAAGCCCATAACTTTTGGGCCTTTTCTGAGGTTAAAGAAGGGAATCGTTTATCCGCACCAAAAAAAAAAAAAAAAGTCGGCACTTCCTGCCTGCCCTGCGATGCTCGGGCAAGCAAAAATCTTTAGTGCAAAATGTAGCACTTTTTGTTGGTTTCTTTTAAAGAAAATAACAACTTAAACAAGAAGTTCTGTCAAGAACTAAACGAGCCTACTTTCCCGTACATCGACATCGGCATTCTAGCATCTGATCATTATTCTCTTGATTATCTAAGACTAAAAATTATGTCAAACATACCTTTTTAGCACTTGAAGCTGATTTCTAAAAGCAAAATATACCCCTCTCATCAGATGAAATAGACACATAAAAAGTAAATAAATGAATAAATAAAGTTTTGTCGCACCTTTTAAAGAATGTAACTGTTACAGTTCTTCCGTAGAAAAATTCCTCAAATGTTTTCAAAAAAAAATTAAAAGTACAAAGTACATCAAAACACATTTTATCAAAGAAAGAAAAAAAAAGAAAAAAAAAACTCGTCCGTTGATAAAATGTCTCGAATTTCACTTTTAATCCGTTGCCAGTTGTTAAAAGTAAATAAAGAATAAAATGCCCTCGTGAATGAAACATTTTTGTTACAAAAAAAATCGTCTGCCAAAAATAATAATAATAATAATAATAAATTCAATAAAACAAATGAATAAATAAACAAAAAATCGTCTGCACAGGCAGTCATTTTTTTTCGGACTGTTTACTCAAAAGTTATTAGGGGTGACAGCTTGCTTGAGCGGTTCAATGTTGAACAAAAAATTGTTCAAATCGGAAATGTAAATACGGGAATGAAGTATCCTTAAAAAGTTCTTTCCAACAAAAAAAAAATTGTTCAAATCGGACTGTTCATTAAAAAGTTAGTATCGCGGGACCGGTTGTTTGAACGGCTCAAATTTGAACCAAAAATTGTTCAAATCAAAAAATCAAATATGGGAATGAGCTGTACTCGCCGAGATCTTTCCAACAAAAAAAAGTTTGTCCAAATCGGACTGTTCATTCAAAAGTTATTAGGGGGGGACAGACCGACCGACCGACCGACCGACACACACACAAATTCCCCATCTCAATACCCTACTTTCAAATTTTTAATTTTTCGATATTCATTTTACCTTTTTATTTTTTTCACTTGGCGAAATTTTTTTTGATTAACTTGGCGATATTTTTTGGACTTGGCGATATTTTTTAGATGCATTAAGCTACTTTTAATACTTTTTTCGTCTTTCTTTTATTTTTAACGGGAAAGTAGGCTAAAAAGGTAGTTGTTTTGCTTTAATGGTTCTGCTTGTTTGTTTTATCATATGCAAATCAAAGTGGCTTGCTGCGATGTTGCTGTTGTTATAGATATCTCTGGAAGTGCAGAGTAAGGATTTTTCTCCCTGCTATGGACTTAAACATAAAGGAAATAATAATAATAGCAATTATCAGCAGAATGAACTTAGAACTGCAAACATATAGCTAGGGCTGGAGAAAAAATGGGATTGCTTCTGGGTAGAGCGATCAGCTATTTAAAATTAAAATTATTTCCATCTAACGTCTTTGGTGCGATGCTTTGACCTTAATTTGGCGGAAAATTATTTTTTTTATTTCATTTATTTATTTTTAATCCTTACAAGGGTGGTGTTTTAGTTATATTTAGGAATTAATGTATTTTTGCGTCTGTTAATATTGCAAGTCTGGTATTGTTTGTTTTGCTATGTTTCCCTACCGTGTTTTTTCTCCGAATTTTTGGCGAATATGTCGGTGATTATTAATGACATTCATCATATAAACCTGATGAAATATAGCTCTAAAATTTTTGACTTTAACAAATTATTAAAAACCGTTTTTATATTTCTGATGCTTTCATTTTGAAAAAAGCGATCTCTGCATCCGATATGAAAATCGAATTTTACTTACTTTTCAAGCTAATTACTCTTTATTAGGAATGAATTAGGATTGAAAATTCGCTTTATTTTTTGCTCAGATCATTATTTTAAAATTTTTAAAGCGAAATTAACTGTTATTTTATGAGTCTAAATGTTAAACGATCGTTCCATTTTATTTTTGCATTAATTGTGTTAACAGACATTAATAATATGTTTACCATTGACCTTTAAATGCAACTGTAAAAAAATTCACCGAAAAAAATTATTTTATATTCCGTTTTTATGTTTTTGATGTCACTTGAATGATCACTTTGAAAACTGCAATCTCTTTGCATCCGCTACAGGAATCGGACTTTTCGCATTTTTGATGTTTAATACGCTTTTTTAAGAGAAAAATAAATGAAATTCATTTATTTTTTTTTAATCAAAAAAAATTTTTTTTTTTTTTTTTTTCAAAATTGTTTGATTTTCACAAAATTATTTGATTTTTCACAAAATTATTTAGTTTTTCACAAAAAACGGACCCTGTGAAAAATCCTGGACAGACCCCTGACTACAGTAGTTTCGCTACTTGTAGCGCGCTACTTCTGACCACTGCTTAAACCGCAGAGCTAAAAGCACATTTGCAAAGCGAGGATTATAAGCACAAAGGCTCTTCTAGCGATTTCTCACCAAATGTGGCCCAAAGCAGGGAAAACAACTTACAGGTAAAATTACAACAAATGGAACAAAACAATAAGAAAACAAGTATAAAAATAACAACTATTTAGAAGATCTGTAACAGTATATAGATGAGTTTATTAAGGTATCATTTCTTTTGCTTAAAAATTATTGAATAATAGGAAATTTATAAATAAAGCAAAATGTGTATACTTGTAAAAAAAAAAATCATTTTTCAGCATCAACATTTTCTAATTCTCTTTTAAAAGATATTTGAAAAGGATTTTTTGTTAAGAAACATGATTTGAGATTTTGAAAGATATGTATCTTTGAATTATTTTAGAGGAATAAAGGAACTTTTTTCTGACTTAGTTCTATATAATTCTGATTGAAAGAGGAGACTTGCTATTTGAAGTTTTAAGATTGATGTTTTTTTAATACTAAAATAACTTCTCACAAATTTTATCATTAGCATTTTAAACTATACATTGCTTCTTGGAAATCATCTTTCAAGTGTCTGCTGCTGCTGTATATTTTAACAAAAAAAGTATTTTCCCCCCATTACTGCATAATTTAGGAAATCAAATGCTTTGACGTTTTAAGTGCCAGAAAGAATTTTTTTTTAATGTATTTAATTTTCAATAATGTGTGAAAATCAGCATTTAAATGTATTTGCAGCTTCAAAAACGTCATGAGCAAGTGCAAAGAAATCTAGAAGCACAAAGGAAAGAATTAGAAGAACGAATAAAAGACTTTGAAAATGAAAAGGCTGCTTTTGAAGCTACTACTAGAGATGAAGAAACTTTACGCAGGTTTTCAGTTGATGCTTTGAAAGAGTAAGTCTGAAATTTCTTTCTGTTCTTACTGTGACCACTCAGGGCCAGCTCTTGCAGAAGGATTTCCATCGTAGAGAGGAACAAATACCATTTGCTGAAAAAAATTTGAATCAAAATATTACTTAAATACTTGAATGAAGCATGATTATGTGAGTTAGTTCAAATACTATTTCAAACTATAAAATATACCAAAAGTTTTGCTGTTAATGTGTCAATCTTCAAAGAGTAACATTTCCGTTGCATGCACTTTACAATAAAATTTTTTGAAAATACAGTCGAGCCCGCTTATTAGAATATCGCTTAAAGCAATATCCCACTTAATGTGATAAAATTTCAATGTACCAAACCATTGAAATGCATTATTTTCATCCCGGATAATGGAATATCCTGCTTATTAGAATATTTTTTCATGTCAAAATGGCTATTCCATTCAGTGGGTTTGACTGTAATTTGTTTAACGATTTTTTCATTGTAATTAAAATATATCCATTTGAATCTGTGGAGAGTAATATTCAATTTGATGACTAGATAGCATCATACACTTAGACAACAATAATGAAGTTTAAATGTTTCATTTATATATTCTTTATTGTTTATTTATTTTTCAGTGCAAATGATGTAAAAGACAAGAAGAAAGAAAAGAAGAAGGGATTATTTTAATAAATGTTTAAAATGTTTATGGACTAATAAATCTTTGTCTCTTTTATAAAATTTTTGAATGCTTTTATTATTATATGAAGTATTTGGAAAACTGATTCAGAAATATGCACGTAATGTGTTTGCAAGGAATTTTTGATATTTCTTAAATACTTCATTGTAATAATGATAATAATAATTAAAGTAGCATTTGAAAATCATCTTACTTTTAATGTTCATTAACAGAAAAAACTTTGTATGAAGTACTGTGTACTGAAATTCAATAAGAGTTGTAACATTAAATGAAAAATGATCAAAAATTCTTTTTGCTAAAATATGATTAAAATGAAAGAACAAGGTGAATAAAGCACAATTTGAAAATGTGTGATTTATAAATGGCTTGCTTTCATTTTTATCGTAAACAGCAACATTGTTTGAGATTAATTTAGGGTTTTAGTGTTTGAAATAAGGTGTTGATTCAGTGCTGTAATTTCTTTGCTATATCAAAAGGATTGCAGCATCTTTTCCTGCAAATCACAAAACCAAAAAAAAGCTGGTGTTTTGCAGTGATTAAATACTTTTTAAATGATATAGTTGGTGCAATATAATTTTAGGTAAATTTGTTTCAACGTGTTAACTTTATTCTGAAAAAGTGAGTGGAGCCTGTGCGAAAGCTTCTAGAATAAATTGCATGTTTTTTAGAATGTTCTTATCTGCAATCAAAATTTACTTTTTGCTTTAATGAATTTTATTAATGTAATTTTTTTTATCTTTAATGCACCTTTTCTGCAGTGTATTATATAATGCATGTATTATATGGAATAATTAAAAATAAAAATATTTTACTTTTTATGAACTAAATCTATATACATATGTAATAAAGTACAAAATTATAATGTAAAATTAAATATATTTTTCAATCTTTCCTGTAAAAAATGAACTTTAATAACTTAATTGTTGACCCAAACTATGCATGAATGCTTTAATTACTAAAAGAGTAGCTTAATTTTCATTTTGAAAAATTTAAATACAAAATTAAATTGAATTTTAATCATTTAAAAAATGTATGGTACAAGGAATGTGTTTTATTTGTTAAATCACCAAGTGCATTCTTTTTTTACTATTGTTTTTAATTTTTCGCATCCCTCCCTTTTTTTAAACTCCTGATACTCTTTTAAAATCCCTGAAAATGGTTTTCTGTAAAATAGCATTGACTTATTTTCAATTTAATCCTCTAACAGATAATAATGTAATTTTTTTATTGCATTATATACAGATTAAATATTAAAATTATTTTTAGTGATGTGGATTTATTTCTTGCATCAACTAAACTTTATGCTCTCGCTCTTGGAGATGTTAGATATATGAATATTTTCTGTGACTTGATGCATTTCATTTGCCAGCAAATGTTTTAGTGTTTTGCTCATTTTATTATAAAACCTATTTATGGTGCCAGATTCAAAAATTATTTTTTTTTAATAAACGAAACATTTCTAAAACCATTACCCACATAGATTTTCCAGTGGTTATTTAGTTTATTGACATGATTACTATCAGTTGTAAAATCTTAATAGCAAAAAAATGTTTTAAATGCTTGCAATAGCATGTATGTGTGTATGCAAAATTCTTTTTCCAATTAAGAAAAAATGACATTAGATGCTCTAACAAAACATGTACTTGTGCCTGAAATTTCACAAAAATTTTACTTCTACTTTTTATTTATTAAGTTATCTGGATAAGTAACACTTGCTTATTTCTTGTTAAAATCATAGTTTTTTCTTTTTGTGCTTTTTATTTTTATTTTAGACAATGATGGTATTGTTTAGTGCATTTAAGTTGGTTTTTTTCTGTACTTAAATATAAATGTTACAAATCACAGAATTCCTGAATGAATTTCAATTTTTAACGTAAATCAACAGCATTATCATGTTTACATTTACCCTCTTTTTCCTTGTAAGTATTTTTTTCATGTGTGAAAAGTGTTAAATGCATTTATTTTACTTTTTGTATGATTATATTTTATGTAGCTTGTGATTTTTTTTTTTTGGAATTTTAATTATTATTTACTTAGACTGATTCTGTTCCTTATAATTTTGTATTGCAACTTCATGGGAGAGAAATCTAGTCAGTTAACGAATAAGTTAATTTAGAGCACACAAAATAATTGAAGGGCTTGGGAGATGAAGGGGTTATGTGATAAAATCAAAATCACGAGTAATTAAAGCTCAAAGTTTAATTGTTGCAGATTTTTTGTTTTATGGTTTTGTTGTTAAGTGAGCGTGTGAAGTTGCTCTAATGACTTCTGCATTTTCATGTACTCAATTTTATTTGCTTACCTGTATCCATTACTTACCATTGTCCAAAGTGTATTTTCAAAAAATGTAACATAGGCCGTTCATCCTCTAAACCCTTCAATTATATTGCTGGAATATTTCAAAACCGTGGAAAGAAACTATTATTTTAAAATCTGCAGTAAATGTATGAACCGTTGAGAGCAAAAATGATGTAAGCATTTTTTTAATATAAATTCTATTACATTATCAGAAATTAGTTTCAACCTCTAATGATGAAATGGTGCTTGTGTCTAGTGGTTTTTTTTTTTTTTTTTGCTTTTGTGTAGTATTTCTTAGATGAGTGTATACCGGTATTTTATCATCCAGCAAAATTTGGAGTTCCAATCAGCAAGTTGAGAATTTCAGCCCTTTCAAAATTTTAAGTTTCGGGCACTCTAGGGGATTTTTTTTTTTTTTTTTTTTTTGCTGGGGTTTGAGTTCAGATCATCTTTGGGGAAGCCAGTTATCAAAACCACGAAATTATATAGGATTTAAGTGCTACATTGAACACTTCTAAGAATTAATGTTCGACATTAAAAGGGAGGGGGAAATGTCTGTACAATAGTTGAGGTTTGATTTTTTTTTTATTTTAGTACAAATATCATCTTGTATGAATGATTAAATAGTTAAATGTGTTTTGATTTTGCCTCTTTATATAATTTTCATTTTTGGAATTAGTTCAAAATGTAACCTTAATTTATTAGCAATGCTATTATATTGCGAAAATGCAGTCATTTTTGATGTATCACAAACTCTACATTTTAATGACTGAGGGTAGATTAAGCTTCTGTTATTATAAAGAGATATGAAAATAGTTTCATGTCTTGCTTATGAAAATAGTATGCTCTTAGACTTTTTGTATTATTTAAAATATTCTAGTGCTTAAATGTTCTGCACAAACTAGGAGTTCTAGTGTTAATTTGCCACTTCATTCTTTATGAACATGGTGCTAAACTCTATATTTTGTGCTTGTGATTATTCCTAAAGATTTTGAAAATTTTTGAGATTTTATTGCAGTATGATACAGTGGACGCTACTTAAATGAATCGCGTTTGTTCTAAGCAGTTTTCATTCAAAAAGGCTGTTCAATGAAGCTGGATTATGCTCTGTTTTTGACAATTTGATTCATTAAAGTGGTTGATTCAATTTACTGGCGTTCTACTGTAGTAGTCTTGAAGTTCGTTTTAAAAAAATGTTTGAATTTGAATAAGTTGAATTGTATGAAACTAAAAAAAAAAACAACCGGTTTGAGCAGTGGCGTACTCAGGGGGTGGGCTGATAGGGCTGCAGCCCCCTCCGAAATTTTCAAAGCGAATTTTTTGCATTTAGGCTTTCGTATTTGTTTTCTTCCCTTTCTTTTTAAAGTTGCAACGTCAGAAAGAGTTTGCAGATCAAGTAATTAAGTATAAGATAAAATTTTAAAAAAATAAGAGGAATTAATTTTTTTTCATGTTTTGACTCTTCTAGTTTACTGTATGTCACGTTTATAATTATTTTACGTAATTCAATTTGCTCATTTTTATTGCAAATATATGTTTTAGAAACACCGATTAATGCTGGCTCATTCATATAGATATTTTAATTATATTTAAAAAAGATGGTTGAACTCCAGTACAGGAACAATAGTAAAATTAATCACAAAATTAACGATATTAAAGCCCAAAGTTTCCAAAATATTGCAAGCTTGTGATTCAAGAACTTCTCCGTCAGAAAAGAAAAAATTTCAAACTTTATTTTTATCATTTTCTGTTTTCATCAAAAAGATAATAGTCTTTTATAGCAATTATAACGAGTAAAAATATAATAATGATGACTTTTTATCACATTAAATTAGCATTAATATCACAAATTCGAAACATTTACTTTCCTCAACTACATTTTATAAGATGTCCCCCCCCCCCCCCCACCCCCGGTCTCTAAAAGTCTCGGCTCAGCCACCCCTGAAACGATTTGTCTGCGTACGCCACTGGGTTTGAGGTTTCAACTTTTTATAAATGGTAGGAACTAGGGCTGCACCGATTAACAAATTGGCCGATTACCGATTAATCGGCTGTTGATAATAATTAGCCTATTAATCAGAAATGCTGATTATTGATCATGGTTCTTACTTTTACTGCTAATACTTGCTCCCTTACTTTTTTTTTTCCTTTTACAATTTTGATTTTAGAAATAGTAACTAATTTATTTCCGAGTCCATTTATTTTTCTTTAATTTTTTCAAAATTTCATTAAAGTTTAAGCTAATTTCCATGCATGAGAATTAAAAAAATAGTGACTAAATGTTATAGCAATGTTTATAGAAAATTACATTTATTTACTTGCGAATTTATTTATCAGTTTCTCGTTGAAGGTATACATGAAAAAAAAAATTAGAAAATATTTTTCCACCTATTAATCGGCCAAGTTTTGCCGATTAAAAATAATCGGCAATATAGCCGATTATGGACTCTTAATCGGTGCAACTCAACTAGGGACTAAAAGCCAGTGCTGCAGTTACAGGAGGAGGGGTTGGTGCCAACCCTAAAATAGTTAGTCTATTGTTAGTTAATACACTTTAACATGAATTGGTTTCAAGCCAACTTTATCAGAAAAAGTTAATGTACTTTTTTAATTAAAAATGATGAAATAATCTAAACTGCGCTTTTTTGTCCTAACAAAAATAAGTCAACCATGATATCAATCTACCCAATAAAAAGAGGTGCATCCCCCCAAATATTTTTTCTGACTACAGCACTGCTAAAAGTGTTACAATATTGAAATTATTACATTGTCTTGTCATCTTAAATGGCAAGACTATGTAAATTGGCTGGCCTGATCACCAAATTTTAAGTAGTGATGCTACATTTTTTTTCATGTTAACTTTTATTCTTAGGGCTGCTGTTTTATTCAATGGATTGTATTGTTTTTTATTGCTTTTTAGTTTTATCTTATAATAAGTCTTCCTTCTAAAATTATTTAATTCTTTGTAAAGTGTTGCGGTTTTTGTTAAGTATTTTTTTTTACGTTGTTGTAAATCATCATCTAATGTTTGAAGAGTGCTATTTTCAATGTGCAGCTCTTGCTGTGTTAAGTTTCCTATTTTGAGACAGTTTTTCTGTTTTTCAAGTAATTGTTTTAAGAAAAACTAATGACTTCCAAAACTTTTATGAGTGTGAATCTCTTATGTATAAACTGTCCCCATAATGTTTTCTGTGTTCTCCCATAAATGTAGTCATAAACATTTGTCTTTTTAAAAGCTTGGTTTTCCCTAAAGACACAAAGAAAAAATCCATACTGTTATTATCTTATATTATTCTTATTTTAAAAAACCTTTTTGTTTGCAAAATTCAGGTAAAGTGCTTTTAAACTTAAGAAAGATCATAGAAAAATAATTACTATGGGCAGCTATTTATGAAAGCCCTGTGTTTTGAACCTGTGTTTCTGCCTAATACTTTTAGTGTTTTTTGTATGTTTGTAAAACTTGTATAAAATAAATATCTTACATATCTTTATTTTGACTGATGAATTTTTCAAATGAGATTTAATTTTTCACGTTTAAAATTAAAAAGAAGAGCAGAAGTTGAACTCCTTTTTTTTTTCACTAGTTATGTTGCAAATGAAAATGCTAATGTAAATTCTTGCAGAATGGAACTGTTTGAGCCAGGGTTGGGGTTACGGACGCTCAAAACTGGTTATGGACAAGACAGGTGGGTTTTACTTTTCATAACTCCGAAAGTGTGCTTAAGCTACGGGAATTTAATATAATCAATATGTATTTACTGCAATATTTATAATGTATGAATACAAATATTGATTATTTTTAATTAATAAATATTTGATTATATATTTCTCTGAAAGATTAATATTAAAATTGGAAAAATGAATACATTTAAATATTTTAAGTAAAAAAGTAAATTTGCCAATAACACTGCTACCTAAAAGTTCCTTGCGAAAGAGTTGATAGTGTTATGAAAAAAAAATTGTGTAACTACCAAAATAACTAATTTCAGTTATATTTATAACTCAAAAAAAAAAAATGCTTTTAAAAGTGTAATATATTTTGGAGGAAAAATTGCTTTGTTTTAAAGGTTCCTGTATGATATTGTTTTACATGATGTTTAAATTAAAAAACTTTAAATCCTAGATTTTAAAATAATAAATTATTGATATGCACTATATTTCAAAACTAGTAATTTTTTTTTAATTTTAATTATGGTTATTTAGTGTCAGCAGAGCATGAAATGGCTCTACAGTTATTTCATCACTAAGTCAAGAGAAAAAAAAATACTATAAAGCCTTCTTTTTCTTTCTATTTTCAGTTGACAAACTATCACTTAGTGCAATACACCGCCAGTTCGTTTATTCCAACCATGGACTGCAGCTTCGGTGTATTACATGTTTCTGCCTCAGCCCTTGCTTAGGGGCGGTTACTGCTTTATGCCATTTAGTGCTTTTAACCCATTAATGCCTAGCGTCCCTTTTTTGGGACGGTCCAAAAAAAGGTCTGAATTTCCCCCAAAATGAACATTTCAACCAAATAATACTGTTCAATTAATACCTTTGTATTGTTTCAATTCGTTATTAACAGATTGCAGCACATAACCATTGTAAAGTGTGTTCTGTAGCAGTTTTAATATGATCTTTATCAAAAATGACATCATTCACAATCTCAAGAAAAAAAGCTAAGTTTTCAAAGTTATTCCCAGCTTATGTTAATTGCTGATTTTATTTCTTCTTAAAAAATGTATTTTTAAATATTATGTAGTAGGCAGAAAAAAATTTTAGTAAAAAAGTATGTACCCTCTGGGGTCTATCGTAACTTTTCAGGGACGATTTTTCTTTCCTTAAAAAAAAAAAATTTACATAAAATTTTTTTATTATTTTTCCTGTCCATTACAGTTTGTAACCAGTATACAAAATATCTTTGGGAAAAAAAATCGAGCATTAATGGGTTAAATCAACTACTGCACTATAATTTGAGCACCCTCATATGCAATCTTTGTAGAAAGTTTGACGACTGTCAAAAACTAAGTCACTTACATTCATGGGTACTAATTGAAATTTTTAGTGAAGAATTGCAATTTCTATGTAACTAGATTCGGATCAAGGTCATAAATTTAATGTATTTTTAAACATTAATTTGAATGTTCACAGTTACAAAGTTATTTGTTACTCTTTTAATTAATAAAATACTTCTTTAAATGTTATTGTTTTCGACGCCTTGCTCACAAAATAAAATTTCACTAAAATTTAGTTCTGTACCTCAGAACCAGACTTGTTCTTGCGGTTAACAGTTTAGCTTGGTGTTTTTTAATATGTTAGCCTTTTGGCTTATCGTGTCGTCTATCGAATTCTTTCTTTCCATTTCGTACCTGGTAGAAAGCTTCGGTTCAATCTTCATTTTCCCATTGGATCTTTTTTGGCTTAAAATTTTTTTTATTGGTGTTCAGGTAATCCGCTATGTTTGCTTTTTAAGCTGTTCGCTTCTGTTTCCGTTGCTTTTGTCGGATGTCTGTGCATCCATAAGCTCACAATTTTTTTGCATTGAAAAAGGCGTCCCTTGTAACGCCGAAACACGTGTCTACAGTATCCGCTCATTTGTGTCTTGATGTTGTAATTTTCTTTGCATCTTTGTAACGTAAGTCCATTTTTGTAACTTTTCAGTAGAGGGAAAAAACGATTGTCGGATACATGCCAAGGATGGAACTAGCGCTCTTTTAATGGTGCTAAATAATTGAAGGATAAGATTCTACATACAATGCACTATTAAAGTGAAAATCGCCATTTCGGACTTACGTCCTTCTGGTTCTGAGGTACTGGGTTTTGGGCAAGAGGGTTGGGTTTAAACCGTGGTTTTTACCGTAGTGTCCAAAACCTTGCCAACCTAGCTTGAACTTAAGAAAGCAAGGCTAGAGAAGACTAGCTTTTCGAGCCATTGATGACATTTTCGGAAATGAGTGTGCAGATCAACTTGCTAAAACTGGATCTCTTTTGACAAAACCGGATTCTCCTCAACATTAAATGAATTAATTAGAAGCTAAATAAAATATAAAAAAATGATTTTTAAATCTAAAGATTATTTCTAGCAGCTTGGTTCGCACTAAAAAGTATGAAATGAAATAAATATGTGATTTCTTGATGAAAACAGTCAAAAATTTCATTTGATCTAATTATATCTTTATATTCTGATTAATCCTAAAGCAAACAATGAAATTTTTTATTTAAATTTTATTGGCCAGTTTAGAATTAATCAAAATATAAAGACATAATTAGATCAATTGAAATTATTGACTGTTTTCATCGAGCAATCATATATTTATTTTATTTCATACTTTTTAGTGCAAATCAAGCTGCTAGTAGTAGTCTTTAGGTTTAAAAATCATGATCTATATTTATTTCAAAGTTTTTTTGCTTTAAAATGTGTCTGAGGTGAACTTTTGAAACATTTGTGATATATTTAACTGTAATACCCCTCTTGTTGTAGAAGGCATTGGTCCTTTTTTCTTTCCTTTCATAGCAAAGAATAAATTAATTAAATTTAAAAAAACTGCGGTACCGTTCAAATCTTCCAAGTTTTTTGGATTAGTCTAGTTATTCATTTCTTTTTTACAAACTACAATTAATAAATAAATAAATATATAAATAAAACATAACTTGAGACTAAATAACTACAGAAAATTGTTATTAATTAATGTAAGTTAAAATTGTTAATAATTACAAGAAATAAACAGAGAACATTTCGGAAATCAACCACGAAATTCATGTAAAAATACCGTATTTTTCATCATTGCTATTATGGCTTTTCTTCTATTTCTTTTTTTCCCTAATAGTAAGGATTCCCTTCTTTTTTTTTTCAACGTGAGAGAGCAAAAGTTTCTGAGGACTGGTCCAATTTTTCTGCGGACCAGTGTCATCCCGATACTGGTCATCAACCGATAGTCCGGCGTTGGCCTGCCGGACCATCGGTTGGAAATCGTTTTCTTAAAGACGTATCCTCTACGACTGATCTGCGCAGTAGCGGATTTACCCAGGGGCGCCCCATACTAACATTTTTGGGAGGGTGGAAATTATCAATTTGCCGGATGAAGTTCCAATTTTACGGAACGATAAAATGCAAGCATGCACACATGTCGCACATGCATAACATTTAGTGAGAAAGAACCATTACACTACAATGCAACGTTTCTTGGAAAAAACATTGTGCCGTCAGCGGGACGTTTGCGTGACGTTAGCCTATGAAAAACGAGCTAGATAAAACGTCACAGCCTACTTGGCGAATAAGAGGAGATCGCTGACTGCTTGTGAGCTCTTATTGGCTCCACCCGTAGTGACGTCACTGCCAAGTTAAGTTGCATTTTAGTATAGGCATCCTTTAAAAACAATTCTAAAAACTAAAAGAACAAATAATCTCAATGTTGCAATATTGTCTTCAAATTGCCGAATCGTCAGCAAAATGTGCCGAATACAGAAATTATTGGGAGGTCACAGTGACCTCCCGTCGGGGCGCTCCTGGATTCACCATGACGCAATTGCGAGGTTCCCTCACGACCATAGGGTAGGGTGGGCCGAAAATAACTTTTTGTTTTGTTTCGATGTGGAAAAGGTGCCATTGGGGAGCAAAGTGCAAAGAAAATTTTTTGGTCCATTTCTTGATCTGCCGCAATTACATTGAAGTTTGGAAAAAATGCATTTTTTTGGGATTTTTAGGACATTATTTAAAAAAAAAATTTAGCACCTAACATCTAAAAATGCATTATATGGGACAGACAATGTAGTTATTTCAGATACGTACGGCGAAAACAGCATTTTAACGTTTTGACCAAATTTAAATTGAAACGTAGAAAAAAACAAGAAATTGCCAAATCTTCTAGACATTTGTGGAAAAGGAAGGAATTATACCAGACCTCAAAGTTTTTATGGAATTTCTATGCCTCCAATGGCGTATTATCCACCCTACCTGTTATCGAAAATAGAAAAAAAAAATTAATAATTTGCTAAAAATCTCGAAAAAAAAACTGCTTTTTTCGCCAAACTTCAACGCAATTGCGGCAGATCAAGAAATGGACTAAAAAATTTAAAAAAAAATTATGTGCACTTTGGAAATGTAAATACGGGAATGAAGTATCCTTGATAAGATCTTTCGAACAAAAAAAAGTTTGTTCAAATCGGACTGTTCACTCAAAAGTTAGCATCGCGGGATAGGTTGTTTGAACGGTTTAAAGTTGAACCAAAAATTGTTCAAATCGAAAAATCAAATATGGGAATGAGCTGTACTCGCCGAGATCTTTCAACAAAAAAAAGTTCGTCGAAATCGGAATGTTCATTCAAAAATTATTAGGGGGGGGGGGACAGACAGACCGACCGACCGACACACAAATTCCCCATCTTAATACCTACTTTCAAATTTTTAATTTTTCGATATTCATTTTACCTTTTTATTTTTTTAACTTGGCGATATTTTTTAGATGCATTAAGCTACTTTTAATACTTTTTTCGTCTTTCTTTTATTTTTAACGGGAAAGTAGGCTAAAAATGAGCATGATGCACTTTTTATGAATTTCTGATATACAAAGGGGGCCCCCACAAATACAGTGCGACATGCCCCCAAAACGTAAAATTTCGCAACAGGGGCCTCAATATTTTAGTGAATTCCTGTTGTGGGAGCTAGTTACTGCACTTAATCTTAGTTCTATATGAACACGCATCTTCCAGCACGCAACCTATCTATCACATACGTTAGTTTTGATTGTCTCATCCATTTAATTTGACCAAACATCGGCGTTTGCACTGCAGAGCCTTCTGCCTCGTTGTCATAGCAACATGTTCTATAGGAGCCAGAATTTATCAACAATTTCGAAGCATTCTCATCGATTGAAAATGAAGCCAAACAAATCGCGAATTAAATGCAAAAGCATTTCCCCGCTAAAAATTTATAGAAAGGGGAGGGGTAATCAAAAAATTAAGTAATTACTCAATCCATTTACATGGTTGGGATATTTTTATGTATATATTTTCACGTTGTTGAGGTAGGGGCATAAACTTCACATCGGTGTTCAAGGCGGGGGGGGGGGGAGTAGAGCTTGAAAGGTTGGGAATCACTGAGCTCTAAAATGCTCATCAAGTTACCTGGTGGAAGTTTTCTCCTTTATAATATGGTAATTGCAGGGAAACCACCTTAAACTTCTGAAAGGGAACGGCGTCTTGCACCGAGGCATATCTGAAAATAATCACAATATAGTTTTAAAAAACTAAATAATACGCTTTTAAATATTTTGTTTAGCCTTTAATACTTATAATAGTATTAAATACATTACTTTAAATTTGCAAAAAACGTGAATTTTATCTTTTATTCAAAGGCAGGGATTCAAGTGAAACAGGCCATCGCAAATTACAATCGCTACTGGAAATGAATTACATTAGAACTTTTCTTGATAAAAACATCGTGACGTCAGCGTGACGTTTGCCTATGAAAAACGAGCTAGATAAAACGTCACAGCCTACTTGGCGAATAAGAGGAGATCGCTGAGTGCTTGTGAGCTCTTATTGGCTCCACCCGTAGTGACGTCATGCCAATTTAAGTTGATGATAATGTAATTCACTTCCAGTAGCGATTGCAATTCGAAGCGATCGCAGTGCTGTTTCACTTGAATCCCTGCCATAGTTTCATACACATACAAATAACTGAAACAATTATAATACATCAACATGTAATTTTGTTTAGCCTTTAGTAATAATCATAGTACATTAAATATATTACTTTTATGTTTGCAAAGAACGTGAATTTTATCTTTTATTCAGAGGTACATACATACAAACAAACCCACATGTAAAACTAATAAAAGCGTATTAAAAAGAGATGCTTCGCTAAGTTTCATTTTGCGACGTGAAAATACTCCGCAACGTTTTAAAAGGACTGAAGTTCATTTTGGTGGAGTAAAATATTCGAAGACAGTTAAGACCTAACAGTTATCAATGTAATATAGAAGAGGATGAGAGGAATGTAATGTACTATATTTTGATTTTTAGCGCTTAGAACAGCGATTCTCAACCTGTGGTCTAGCATCGGCCGGCAGAAAACTTAGACCAATCTTCAAAGATTTTTGTTCGTCTACGTTAAGAAGTAAAAAAAAAGTAAGACGATAGAAAAAAAAACAAAACATTATTAACCCATTTATGCCCAGTAGCCTAAAAACGGGAAGCTTGTTAGTTACTGCAGACAAAGACCTGTAATACGTATATGATAGCTGTTTTTCACAAGTGGAATATTCCTTCTTGAGAAAACCATATGAAGCTGCTAGTTGGACATTTATTAGATTTCATTTATTGACAGTTATTTTTAGGTAAATGGGTCAAAAAACGATACAGCATGCGTAGTCGCAGAAAGATGAAGTTTTTTGCGAACTTATTTTTCATAAAATTATACTATTTTAAAATAATTTGCTTAAAATAGATCACAGAAGTCTTGCGTAATGTTAGTTTGCACAAAAATGATTGTATCATTTTTGTATAATCATGCTCATTTGCTCATATATTTGCCCAGTGTCCCATAAAGAGGACATTGAATAACTTAATAAATATGGCTGCGGGGATCTATTTGACGCCAAAAACATATTTAAAACATTCCTAGTTAGAGTTTTAAGCAGATAAAAATTTTAAAAAATTGTTTAAAAAAACTTGGGCATAAATGGGTTAATATTCTATTTTATGCGATATTTTTAAATGAAATTTAATCAATGTTTATTAATTTGCATGATTTTTTTAATGTTTATTTATTTATATATTACTATTAAAAAGAGTAATAATGAAAATATTTTACTTTTAATTTTTTGTGAGAATTTTTAAAGTGTTTTTTTTTTCTTTGTTAACTTTGTTTTGTTTTAAACGCTCCCCGGTAGCCTAACTTTTTTCACGCGTTTTCAATGGCTCGCGAGTCAAAAATGTTTGTTTTTTTGCAAAAAAAAAAAGAAAAGTGGTGAAAAACACATTTTTCCCACTTTTCTTTGTGGATTTGTTCTTGTGCACTTTTCTTTTCAAAGTGGAAAAAACACATTATTATTACATTTTCATAAGTTTTAATCCATTCTTGAGTTGAAAGTTTTAGGGAAAAAACTCCTGCCTGCCCGCGAAATTTTTTTAAAAATGTTTCGTTGGTCCAAGGGTTAAGAAAGATTGAGAAACGCTGGCTTGGAATGTTTGATATTCGATATTGTATTTTAAAAAAATATATAAAAGATTCAAAGGTTTTAGCAACTCCAATTGCTTCTTAATTATCTTCCATTTCCCTCGGTGCTATTATTTGAAATATAAAGCGCGAAAATACAGTTGACTAAATTTTTGAAGCGTAGTTTCGATTTTTTATGCGTGAAACACGCTTGCAGAGGTGTTAAAAAAAATATGTGTCCTAAACATCCTTGTTTGCGATGGTTTAGGGCAGTGGTCAGCAAATTAAATTGACTGAAGATCTACTTTCCAAGTTTAGCGTGTACACAAGATCGACTGGGCGGGGAGAAGCAATCTGTACATTATAGGCTTAAGTGAGTATGTTGCATACATGGTTAAGTTAGGATAATACTGATTTTGAATTGTAGGTTAAATATTTACGAAAGAATCTTCGATACTTGTAAAAGTAATGGCTTTAAATTTGCTAAACTAATGTTATGTTACCTCACATTAAATATTTTCAGGCACAAAAACACTGCAAAGTTTCTTGACAAAAACATCGTGACGTTAGCCTATGAAAAACGAGCTAGATAAAACGTCACAGCCTACTTGGCGAATAAGAGGAGATCGCTGAATGCTTGTGAGCTCTTATTGGCTCCGCCCGTAGTGACGTTCAGTGTCAAGTTAAGTTGCTGTCTAGTATAGTGACTAAAAAATTCCATTGACTATGAAAAGTTTGGATATTTTTCAAGTATTTTTTGATTTAGGCGTTAAACATAGTTTAGCTTTGGATATTAATGTTTATTTATCATATTCAGACTAGAAAGCAAGGTTCAAATGTTGTCACGATCGACTCAAAATGGGCTCGAGATCGACGGATTGCCTATCACTGGTTTGTTTAGGGTGATTATTTGATCCCTTAGAACTAGGAAAAAATAACCTTTTGGGATTCACTTGGCCTCTTAACCCATTAATGCCTGACATTTTTTTTCCAAAGATATTTTGTATACTGGTTACAAACAGTGTTTAATGGACAGGAAAAATAATTTTAAAAAATGTTATGTAAAAATTAATTTTTTTATTAAGGAAAGAAAAATCGCCCCTTAAAAGTCACGATAGACCCCATAAGGTACATACTTTTTTTACTGATTTTTTTTTCTGCCTACGATATAATATTTAAAAAGACATTTTATAAGAAGAAATAAAATCAGCAATTAACATAACTGGGAAGCTGGGAATAACTTTGAAAACTTAGCTTTTTTTTCTTGAGATTGTGAACGATGTCATTTTTGATAAAGATCATATTAAAACTGCTACAGAACACACTTTACAAAGGTTATGTGCAGCAATCTGTTAATAACGAATTGAAACAATACCAAGGTACTCATTGAGCACTATTATTTGGTTGAAATGTTCATTTTGGGGAAATTCAGACCCTTTTTTGGACCGTCCCTAAAAAGGGACGATGGGCATTAATGGGTTAAAGTGGTGGTTCTAAGTTAGCCTAGTGAATAAGGCACCGAACTCGGGACCAGAGGGATTCGGGTTTGAAGCATGACTACCAAATATCTGTGGAGTACATGATCGAAAAAGCCTGAGACTAAAAGTCCTGAGCTCAGATCTTGCACTTCTTATTCATTTTACGTGTTTTTTTACACATACTTAAATAGTCCCAATGTAACTATGAAATTATGTTCGGTTGTAGGGTTTCGCTTCCACACTTCTTTCGTCGGAAATTAAGCTCCGAGTACGAAATACGCAAGCCAAAAACCGACGAAATGATGGAGAAGTGGAAAAAATGTATTAAAAAAATTACTGAAATTTAAACGAAGCTCTGGCGCTGAAGCTTTCAGAAGTCCTCTACTTAAGTACTTATACAAAAAAAACTTACATGAATCAGTTAGTTCTCGATTCAACCTTAACCCCTTCCAGGCTCATTTTATTTCGGGATTACGGATCAAAAAATGTCAATTTTTTTATGCTTATTTTCATACATACATATCTTTTTAAACATAATAGCATCATTCGCATGCAACATTTCCTACAAATGAATGTAAAAATATCTATTTAAATAAATGAGTAATTTCGGGATTACGGATCAAAAAATGTCAATTTTTGTATGCTTATTTTCATACATACATATCTTTTTAAACATAATAGCATCATTCGCATGCAACATTTCCTAAAAATAAATGTAAAAATATCTATTTAAATAAATGAGTATTTACCTGCAAAGTTGGCTTTCTGTATGGCAGAAATCATTATACTTTGGATTCGACGCCTACTCTTATCTTAAATCTACAGCTCAAAACACTGTATAGTTATGTTATCTAGTAGCAATAATAGTAAATAAAAGCATCCGAAACCATAAAAGGGACATGTGAAATAATTCGGTAAAGACTGGATGTGCAGTGTTAAATTTCACAGTGCCCGAGCTACACTCGGTATGAGCCAGAATGGAACATTTCGCTTGCCCGAGTCCAGCTCGGGATAACCCGGGAAGGGGTTAAATACCGAGAGAAAAAAAGTTTGCGACAAAAAAAATTGAGTTAAAACTAAATTGACCGAGTTGATGGTTCCTCCCCCCCCCCCTTTTTTTTGAGAAGGGGTTCAGGATAACCCCACAATATATTGCGCACTCGACAAAAGTAGGGAGACTTATTGTGGCGTATATAACATCCCCGCAGCCCCTGTGATGTGAAGGGAGAGGGGCACACGAGGTTTGACGGAGTACAATCCAAAAAAATAGTACAAAGAGTTACACGGGAAATTTTTTTTTAGTTTAGAGGTGGAGGCGCACTTACAAGTTTTGCAGGGGCGCACCTAAGTCTATGTACGCTATGAGAAATTTCTAACGATTTTTGTATTATTTATCGTCACAAATACAACTGAAATGCTGATATAAGTCATTTTTTGTATTCACATTGGTTGAGGTATAATTTTATTTGACGTTAAAAAAGCTAAAATAGTATGTTGCCCTTAAACTCAATCATTGAATTTTAGAAATTGTCCAAATCCATTTATTACAACTGATTCTCGCAAACTGTAAACCTGATTTTAAACAAAGGGCACATAGAGTTCCGACATTGATTTTCCACACAAGTTAGGGATTTTAACTCGCAAATCCCCCCCTCCCCCTCTTTCCCTGCTTGGTGTTTATCGATTGGCCGAGAGGCGGCCTTGGGGCTCTCTAACTCCCCCCCCCCCCATTCTGCTGCGCCCTATAGTGTCAAAAGATGGCGGCTACTGGCAGGTGGAAGGGGAAGCGTTCAGGTGCCACATCATGTCAAACAACGCATGTTCAAATATGTTTCACGCAGCCATAATAAGGGGTAGTTACTGTGGAAATGTTCTGATCAAAAGACACCTTTAAATACATTTTACTCATTTTCAAATGCATATATATGTATTACACACACAACTATACAGGGTGTCCACTCCAATCGTGGACCAATTGCTAATTTCTAAACCGTTACAGATACGCATATAGTTTATTTAGGAAAAAATCTCCAAATTATGAAAGGAATTTTGGGTCTATTCAATGTTTTTCAAAAAATCAAATTTTGAAAGAGTTACGAAATTTAAATTTTTATACAGCCCCCCAGTCCTATCAATCATATTTAGTAAAACATTCTTGACACTGTAACGTTTAAAACTAAAAAAAAATCACTCCTCTACCACAAAAATTGACCGAGTTATGACGTTTTGAAAAATCAAGATTTTGCATTATTTCATGACGTCATCGAGCGATCGCTTAAGGGACCGTATGCGAAATCTTTCAAAATCTTGATTTTTCAAAACATCATAACTCGGTCAATTTTTGTCGTAGAAGAGTGATTTTTTTTTAGTTTTAAACGTTACAGTGTCAAAAATGTTTTACTAAATATGATTGATAGGACTGGGGAGCTGTATAAAATTTTAAATTTCGTAACTCTTTCAAAATTTGATTTTTTGAAAAATATTGAATAGACCCAAAATTCCTTTCCTAATTTGGAGATTTTTTCCTAAATGAACTATATGCGTATCTCTAACGGTTTAGAAATTAGCTATTGGTCCACGATTGGAGTGGACACCCTGTATATTGTTGAACTTGGTTTTTAGTGACACATAGGCGGCTGGTGTACCAAAAAAGTGGAAGGTCAGAAGAGATGTGGGGGGGGGGGGTAAAAGCAGCACCATTTGAAGGTTTTTATTTATTTGTAAAATTTGGCTATATTATTGTACTTTTACATTGCCGATTAAATGACCTCTGAAACATGCGGAATATGGCTAGGAAAATCAACCAGGCCATGTATGGCTAGAACAGACATTCCCTTACGATTAAAAGTTCCATTCTTATGAAATAACATGGAAAAAGTTGGAATTTTCAGCTTGTTTTTGAAATTTTCAGCTTTTATTTTGGTGAAATAAATTAATCCACTGAGTTAAAAATCATTTTTCACCCGATCAAACCCAAATTGCAACATTGCAAACTTTGCAATTATGTCCCCAAACTTAGTGAATCGTTAGGCAAAGTCGGTAATTTGTGTATAGACTTTTTGGAGGTTAGAAGGGAGGGGGGGGGGCTTAGAGTAAACCACGTTATCAAAATTTTTAAGCTAGGGTTGATTTTATAGGACTTCTAATCTCCTTTTTTTTTGGGGGGGGGGGGGTCTCGTTTTTTTTCGAGACTGCTCGGTGGTCAATAGTATTTGAGCAAGTTTTAGTTGGAGAGGGGGGGGGGCGTACCTTTGAAATTAGGGAAATTGAACTATGTTGTCTATTTACCTGTTTGTACATTATTTGATCTATTTTAGTTTCTGCTACGTGTTGGATTTGAATCACAAGCTTCTCACGAACTTAAATATTTTAACGTTAGGAATTCTCAGTTTCCCGACTTTTGCTCCGAATGATAAAATTTGAGTGACATAATCATGATTCACCAGGAAACATTCCAAAGGGGGCGGTATTTAAATGTTGAGTCATAAAATTGCTCTTTTCTGTAGGTTTACGGGAAAGTTTACACCTTTTTTTAAAATTCTCATTTAAGTCTGATTGTTGAGCATGCGGGAAAAGCAGCTATCAAAATAATAAAAATGCTATGATAGTAATAGACATAATTTATTATTAATAGACATAATATAGAAATAAAATTTTAAAAACATCAATAAATAATTTTTTAAAAAAACTAAAACCCGTTGAAAAAAGTAATTGAAGAACGGTGTTTCTAGAGAATATTTCATTAGAATCCTCTCTGTCCCTCGTAAACTAATTCCTTTGGCACAAAATATTGGATTTTCGTTACTCCCCTTGATTAGAGAGGAGAAAAAGAAAGAAAAACAGTATTAAGGAGAATTTTTAATTTATTTTGCGCATGCGCTTCAAGTTGCTTACCAAACGCCACTAGGAGTTCGCCTCTTTTATGTTCGACCGCTCGATATTAAAATCGAAGGCGGGGGAAGACTCAAGTAGGATTTAAAAGAAGTAAAAGAAGTTGAATATAATTCAAATTAATGTTTGTGTCCTTATTTAGCTAGTTGTAATATTTTCCTTTTTGCCGTAGTATTCTCGTACCTGAATTTTTAATTATATTTTAGAAAGACAATATAGAAAACAATGCAAATTCGAATAGATATGTCGTATTTTAACTTCTGGAAATGAAAACTATTAAGTGGCTATGTTTATTGCAAAATAGTTATTAAAAATTATATACATAGTTAAATGTTTAGCTTTGTATAAGTAGTAGATAAATGACAGTTCTGCAACAGGAGGCGGCTATGCGGCTGTAGCCGCCTCCCAGAGCCACCTCCCGCCACCTCCCACAGCCACCTCCCAGAGCCACCTCCCAGAGCCGCCTCCCGCCGCCACCTCCCGCCACCTCCCCAGGGCCGCCGCGAGGGTTTTCGCGCGAATTTTGAATATTTTCCCGCGAATTTTAGGACTTTGAATTATTTTTGTGAAAGGTTACAAGGTTTTTCCCGCAAATTTCTGAATATTTCCCGCGAATTTCAGGAACTTAATTTTATTTTAGGTGCTCGTGACGCCATCTATTGAGTGAACGAATTTAATTTTTTTTTTTAATTTCGGACTTTGTCAATTTCCTGAAGCGGGGTTCGAACTCGAACCAAAAGTTTTCCTCTCGATTATCAAACAAACGCGCAAACCAACTAGGCTATGAAGCTCTCTTCCTCTTCAGCACTAATTGTGATTACAATATAATTGAAGATTGTATCGCCGTCTGTTGATTACTTGAAGATGTTAATTTGCACGCTAATTTATTTTGTAATTCGAACTTTGTCTAATTTTTGCAACTTAGTTTTTGTAACCTATTTCAATATAATTTTTTATTTTAAAGAACGATGATGCTGCCATCTGTTGATGGAAATTTATTTTTTTTCAAATTTAATTATTTCTTCGAACTTAATTTTTTTTTCAAGCCGACATCGGACTTTGTCAATGAAAATTAATTTTTTTTTAATGTTTATGATAATCCGACCCAATGTACTGATTAACTATTTTTTATTAACCTGCTAATTTATTTAATTAGGAATTAGTCGAATTTAATTAATTTCACACAATGGAATGAGAATTTTATTTAGGAATTCCCGACTTTGCATGTTTTTTCATGAATTTTACTGTTTTTAAGTTTCCCCATACTTTTACAATATCATTTTTAGAACTTTGTCGAACGCTTCGCAAATTTAATTTTTTTTTTTTCCAACTTGGATCATTTTTTCAAACCGAAATAGAATTTTTTCAGTGAAAATTAATTTTTTATGCTGTTGATCGCTATAATGAATGACTTTTTAATTGCCATCCCATTTTAATTAGTAATTAGTCAAATTTAAAAAAGCCCACACTTCCGAATTTGATTATTTCTATAAAGTTCAGGACATTGCATGTTTTTTCACGAATTTTACTGTTTTTTAACTATGTCCCTGCTTTTACAACTTAATTTTTAAACTTTTTCGCCACTTCAAAATTTTTCATCTAATCTACTATGACTTAATTACCTCGACCCCAAAACAAACTCGACCAACACGACTTCTTATTTCCGACATTAATGAACACATTGATACAAATAATCATTACATACAAGACTGTCAATTACTCACACACAATAGACCACACATTGATTTTTACTACTTTTATCCGATTATACTCAACCCTCGACTTTCATGTGAAACCTCAAACATTCATACAAACCCCTTCACTATCATTCAAACACACATGCATCCATTCATTAAGACTCAATTGTTAAATAAAATTTCAAACATCAAGTCAATGAGTCAAAAATTTCAACCATTAAGTGAAAAATAATCATACTCTGCCAATAAGAGATTACTCGGTCGTTAATACATTAAAAATCAAAATCAAATTTTTCACAATGTCGAAGTTGAAAATTAAAATTTTTACAATGTCAAGATTAAAAATCAAAAACTTTTTTTTTTTTGCAACGTCAAAATCAAAAGTTAAAAATTCCCCCATGTTGAAATTAAAGATCGAAATTTATTCTCCAACGTCAAAATTTAAAATCATTTCGATACACTCAAGTTAACATTGGTTTATACATTCGAACACACAAATTTTTTTACATTCACTATCATTTCACCCAATGAAACTTATAAAACACTTTAACTCACACAACACTTGATAAAAAAAAATTAACTATACGAATTATTCTGCATGCAATCAATTGAAATGAAACAAGAAACTTACCTTCTGTTGTGTGAATCACAATGGTGCAACTCCGCAGGAAACAAATCCCATGGTAGATAATCAAGCAATAAATGGAATCACATTAATTGAGTTATTTTTTACTTTTACAACTCGAATTAACGTAACTCCACTCACGCTATTTTTCGCAACTTTTCCGTCAGCTTGATACGATGTCAACTCCTAAATATCCCGATTTCAGGCAAGATGTCTCGGCAAGCTTTCCTTTTTCCCTGGGTACCTTCTCCATCCACAAAATCCATCCCTTCACATAGAAGTCGAACACTCAAATGGCGTGTAATCAGAAAGATAAGTGAATCATTACTGATAACTGATGACCACGTGACACTTAATCATCACACCCTGACCACAAGCGACCTTTGTCTTATCAGTTCGCGCATGTGCAGCACTGGTAGTATCAGTGATTTCATCACAATCCAATGAAAGTCTTGGATTAGAGTGACATCACTGTTTTTAGATTAGTTCAAGTTTTCAAACATTTTAATTGGTCACATAAAAGTGACGTCACATTGTTCATTTTGTCAAGCTTACCTTAATTTTAAAAATCACTTCTCTCTCAGATAGAATGCTCTGTTGATTACCCGATAATGTTAATTTGCATGCTAATTTAATTAGTAGTTTTCCAAAGTTAATTAATTCCATCATTAGAAAAATTTAATTATTCTCTTTGTTTTCAGTTATAGTTTTCATCAGCGACGTCACTCTGTGGCTCAGGCGCATGAGCAGAAGGCGGCGGCGTCTGTCGCCTCGCCAGAGATCGACGATTTCACTCCTAGGAAACTGGTTCTCATTCCAGCGTGCGTCGCGCCCGGCGTCAGCGACGAGTTTAGGAAACCGGGCCTTAAGCGACATTCGAAGATGATGGAACGTTTGTGTTTAAAGCTCTGAAATAGCTAATGATGCTTTGGCAATGGTAAACTTATCGCTAATGATGTTGAAGCAGGCAGTGACAAAAAGAATAGTGAATTTAGTGCTGGTTGAATATATGGGGGAAAGTGAATGCGAATTTGTTTTTTACTGTGTTTGTGGCTTCATGTATCTGGCAATATTTTAATTATGTCATTATACATGCGGTAGAATCCAGTCAGAAATTAGCTAATTCTAAAGATTTAGGTGCATGATATTACAAGCCATTTTTCAAAATTTAACAGTACTGATATTGTAATATTTATGGTACATCAATATAACTACTGTTTTTCTAAAACGCTAAAGGTCTTGTTTTAACTAGTCGAATATTGAGTTAGGTACACTGCTTAGCAATGCAGCATTAATTTGTTTTATAATAGGCATGCGTTGATTTAAATGTGTAGTGCATGTTGTGATCAGGCCCGTCATTTAGGGGGTCAGGGGGGGGGGTCAATTGCCCCATCCCCCGACTTTGAGAAATCAATGTACTTACATATAAGTGGGCGTGGCTTTTGATGTTTTCCGATGAAATTGCAATTTGTTTGGACCCTTTGCCCCCTCCCCCCTGGAAAAACTTGAAATGACGGCCCTGGTTGTGATGTGAATTTGGGACGAAGTGAAGTAATTTATGTCATTTATTTCACTTCCATTTTTTCTCATTGATGATTTTTTTTTCTTTATTTAAAGGTTTAAATTAACTGACGAAGGAAAAATAGCGTTCAATTACCCATTCCATTATAAAATACATTATTCTGTTTTTATGTAAGGTAATTATTACAATCAATTTTGAATTTGATCATTTTTGAGCATGTTTTTTTTCTTAGATATTTAACGTTGTTCAACATTCCCTCCATTATACCTAAATTGTGCGACGAATGTGAGGTATCACAACCTTGGAAATTAACCCTATCTTCTACAGAACTAATATGAAAATAGATTATCTCTCTTTCTCATTGTCTCGACCTATTTTCCTTTCATTGTTTCTAAGTTTTAAAAACTACAAGAGAGGATAGCGTTCTATAACGCAGAAGAAGGATGAACAAAATTACTGGAGGCACTTCCAAAGTTTGTCTAAAGAACAGAGTTTTTTTTTTTTTTTTTTTTAATACCTGAAAAACCATTAGGTCAATGCCTATCATTTGATTAAAGAAATTCAGTTGACGCTTTTAAGAGTTATCCTTAAAAATGCTAATTAAATAATGCTATTCTCTTGGGATACGGTACTCAAAGTAAAACCACTCTGCGTAGTCTTACGCGAACGGTGATGCATAAAAACACAAATTTCGTTTCTTAGTTTAATTTTCCTTACTTAATCGATAAATGGTAGTATTCTGTAGCCTTGATTGATGAGTTTATAGTTGAGTAACCAACAATATATGAAATTTTGAAGCTTGTGCTCCATTTTTATCTTTTAAAAATGAAACCACTGATGTGTAATCTTTCTCAGCGTTCTCCTTATGTGTTAGCACATAATTGCAAATATTCACTATTTATTCATTGTTACAGTTAAAGTTTAACTTCATGTCATTAAAAAACATAACGAAGTTTTGTCTTTCAGGTTTTTAAAAATTCCTAACCTGAATCCATGACCTTAGAGACCCAACGAGAAGACTCTGAATGCGCCTATCTAGTGCGCGAAGAGTCTTTACCACCTGGTGCTGCTTATAAGTCTCCAGAACGCGAAGATGGGGAAACTCCAAGGCCAAGGATTCCAAAAATTGAAGAAGAGGAGGACGATGGCATTGTACATCATACTACTGCAAAGTTTCATGAGCATCTTCTGGAACAAGTTGGTTTACGGGAGTTTTTAAAACATATAAATTTAAACGCTGGAAATTTCCACCCCAATCCATTCACCACCACCTCTATTCTCAGTCACCATAGCTGTAGCCTTTTATTGTCTAAAATAATGAAACAGCAAGTCTAAACAGCTAAAACTCTGACTTATCTTCTAAAATTGCACATACCTGTATGGTTCACGAGTTTAATAGGTAGTAAAAAGTTCTGGTAAAGTTTTATTTTTAAAACATCACAACAATAGTAGTGCTATTTTTAGTTTTTAAGTGTTTTGTTTTCTTTAATAACTGCACACTGATGTGCAAAAATTAAGGACAAAACGGTTTTCACAATATAAAGCAGCATAAAAGCTTCTCAAATCAGCACAAGTTATTCCAAAGGATCCCCAAAATGTTATATAACTTGGGTAACGTAAATAAAACTTCCCAAAAAGCTTTAATTTGTATAATGCCTCCAGATATGTTTCACTTCGTGCAACTTTCTCATCTTTCGCTTCAAGCATGCGCTTGCGCATTTGTTATCATTTCCGTTATTTGCATATTTTCGGATTGAAATGCTTTACCCCGTACACCAGTCAACTAAGAGCTTAATATTATTATTGCTCAAAAGAAAGTTTTCCCTATTTAAAAGAATGTAGGAAACGTGGTGTGCTGCAATTATTATTGCCGGTAGATCCAGACATAGCAAATTTCTGTTGTATATGACTTATTCACCTTCTTTTTTCTCAAGAGACTTATAATTTATTCTTCTTTTTTAATAATATTAGAGCCAAAAACCTTTACCTTTATGATAACTATCATCACACTTGATATTTAATTTTTTGAACACGATCCAATATTCATATAGCTGTTTAGAGATTTTTCACTAGCACATGCGTGCAGCATTTTCAACGGAGAAAAACTTTTAGCTATTCTAAATATGTCACAGCTTTAGTAGCCTATATTCAGCTTTTTCAGTGTCAGTAAATCAGATTTTGGAGACAATCGTCTAAATACGATACGCAGATAGAATTAAAATTAGTTGCTTTATGAGGCGTTTTATGGTATCTAGCACGCGAGCGACAATGACCTTAAACTTACGCCGGCCACACCCTTGTTACCCTACGAAGTATTTCGCATGAAATTACTGGACAAAATTGTACTAGAAAGGTTCATTAAATATCTTCTGTTTTTTCACGACTATGAGATTTTTGTGAGCGGGAAACTATACTTTCAGAGGATTTTACCATTTTTTTTTTTTTTAATGTTGTCTTGAACAGTGAATCAGCTACTGGAATGAATTTTCACCAACAAAATAACGTCATGAAAGTATATATATATATATATGTTATACCGAAACTATCCCCCTATAAACTGTCCAGAAGATCGTTGTTGTTAAGAAAAAAATAAAGTTCATTACACTATCTAAATCACAAAACCGACTGCAGTAATTTTCTAGTGAGTGACATTTTAAAATAAGAATGTGTGAAATGAAGTTCAATTTAGTATCAGCGGTATCCCCTGAAGAGAAAACTGCATGTATGTTATACGGTTCAGACACCGCACATAACAGTTGCCGAAAAAATTGCGTATTCATACACGCAATACTCTATATAAATAATTCTACGTTCAATTTTGCCCCCAAATTATGCATGGTTACGTTAGTTAAAGGGCACAAACTATTTTGAGTAACGTGTTTGAAGTTTCGATCCTAAAGTTGTGCATTTAACTCAAAATAAAGACTGTACAGCTAAAAGTAATCGTCGAATCAGAACGCACGCTATATACAAGTTAAGGAGATATTACTTAGCTTCAAAACTGAGAGTTTAACTACTTTCTATAAATAATTACACGAAATTCAGAGGGTGTGGTATCTACCTCAGATGCGGTGATATACCTTGATTTATCCTATATGTATGTGTGTGTTTTAGATGGTAGAATGTAATTGTAAAATATGTTTTATTTACATTTCATTGAGGACGAAATTACTGAATTAGAGCTAATCACCTCCGATTTCCACTCTTTGTAATAAAAAAGGGGGGGGGGGAGATATAATGCAAGGTGAGAAACAAAGGAGTAAAAAATTCCTTAAACTTTTTTTTTCAGTTCTTGGTCATTGGTATTCAACATGAATTATAGAGTTGGAATCTCTACTTTGACTTTTGACCCCCTAAACTAGGATTTCAGAAGGCACGTGATCAGAGCAGGGCTGAGTTGTCGGCGGAGGCTGAGATTTATAGCCATAGCCCGATAAGGGACTCAAGCGTGGGCATCATAGAAACATATTAGCTCTCATTTTTTTTTTTTTTTTTTGAGAAGGTACATTCCCGTTATTAAATGCACTGTGTAAAAAGGATGCATGCATTGAAAATGTTATCTGAAATAAAAGTACTTAAATTGAAAGACACATTCTTTATTTTGAAAATAAACCTACTTAATTAAGTTTCAAAAATTATCGAAAAAAACAAGTGTGCTAATAGCGTTTGTTTCTGTTTACTTCATGTTTCTTTTTGACCCAGCTGACTCAACTTAAGTGTAAATCCTACAGTTCGTCCCCAGCTAAAATAATTTCGCACATTTTCTTCAAATGTAAGAGGAAGTCTTTTCGAACTTCTGAAAAAAAAGAGAGAAAAAGAAAAAAAAGTTGATTCTATTGCGGTAAATCACATTTTATTGAATCAAAACTACTATTTAAGGGAATCGAATTGTATCATTAAGGGATTTAGAATAATTTAATTGTTAATGTTTTGAAATAAAAGTGCAAACTATTTTCAAGGGTGCCTTAATTTAACTGAACTAGTTTAAAAAAACCCTCAAAAAGTAACTATAAATGGAGATAACAATTGAAAACAAAATAACAGGGTACAATTTTTGTGCCTTGTGTTAGGGCGGATCGTAGTTGAGTTTGCACTTTTATTTCAAAACATTAACAATTAAATTATTCTAAATCCCTTAATGATACAATTCGATTCCCTTAAATAGTAGTTTTGATTCAATAAAATGTGATTTACCGCAATAGAATCAACTTTTTTTTCTTTTTCTCTCTTTTTTTTCAGAAGTTCGAAAAGACTTCCTCTTACATTTGAAGAAAATGTGCGAAATTATTTTAGCTGGGGACGAACTGTAGGATTTACACTTAAGTTGAGTCAGCTGGGTCAAAAAGAAACATGAAGTAAACAGAAACAAACGCTATTAGCACACTTGTTTTTTTCGATAATTTTTGAAACTTAATTAAGTAGGTTTATTTTCAAAATAAAGAATGTGTCTTTCAATTTAAGTACTTTTATTTCAGATAACATTTTCAATGCATGCATCCTTTTTACACAGTGCATTTAATAACGGGAATGTACCTTCTCAAAAAAAAAAAAAAAAAATGAGAGCTAATATGTTTCTATGATGCCCACGCTTGAGTCCCTTATCGGGCTATGGCTATAAATCTCAGCCTCCGCCGACAACTCAGCCCTGCTCTGATCACGTGCCTTCTGAAATCCTAGTTTAGGGGGTCAAAAGTCAAAGTAGAGATTCCAACTCTATAATTCATGTTGAATACCAATGACCAAGAACTGAAAAAAAAAGTTTAAGGAATTTTTTACTCCTTTGTTTCTCACCTTGCATTATATCTCCCCCCCCCCCTTTTTTATTACAAAGAGTGGAAATCGGAGGTGATTAGCTCTAATTCAGTAATTTCGTCCTCAATGAAATGTAAATAAAACATATTTTACAATTACATTCTACCATCTAAAACACACACATACATATAGGATAAATCAAGGTATATCACCGCATCTGAGGTAGATACCACACCCTCTGAATTTCGTGTAATTATTTATAGAAAGTAGTTAAACTCTCAGTTTTGAAGCTAAGTAATATCTCCTTAACTTGTATATAGCGTGCGTTCTGATTCGACGATTACTTTTAGCTGTACAGTCTTTATTTTGAGTTAAATGCACAACTTTAGGATCGAAACTTCAAACACGTTACTCAAAATAGTTTGTGCCCTTTAACTAACGTAACCATGCATAATTTGGGGGCAAAATTGAACGTAGAATTATTTATATAGAGTATTGCGTGTATGAATACGCAATTTTTTCGGCAACTGTTATGTGCGGTGTCTGAACCGTATAACATACATGCAGTTTTCTCTTCAGGGGATACCGCTGATACTAAATTGAACTTCATTTCACACATTCTTATTTTAAAATGTCACTCACTAGAAAATTACTGCAGTCGGTTTTGTGATTTAGATAGTGTAATGAACTTTATTTTTTTCTTAACAACAACGATCTTCTGGACAGTTTATAGGGGGATAGTTTCGGTATAACATATATATATATATATACTTTCATGACGTTATTTTGTTGGTGAAAATTCATTCCAGTAGCTGATTCACTGTTCAAGACAACATTAAAAAAAAAAAAATGGTAAAATCCTCTGAAAGTATAGTTTCCCGCTCACAAAAATCTCATAGTCGTGAAAAAACAGAAGATATTTAATGAACCTTTCTAGTACAATTTTGTCCAGTAATTTCATGCGAAATACTTCGTAGGGTAACAAGGGTGTGGCCGGCGTAAGTTTAAGGTCATTGTCGCTCGCGTGCTAGATACCATAAAACGCCTCATAAAGCAACTAATTTTAATTCTATCTGCGTATCGTATTTAGACGATTGTCTCCAAAATCTGATTTACTGACACTGAAAAAGCTGAATATAGGCTACTAAAGCTGTGACATATTTAGAATAGCTAAAAGTTTTTCTCCGTTGAAAATGCTGCACGCATGTGCTAGTGAAAAATCTCTAAACAGCTATATGAATATTGGATCGTGTTCAAAAAATTAAATATCAAGTGTGATGATAGTTATCATAAAGGTAAAGGTTTTTGGCTCTAATATTATTAAAAAAGAAGAATAAATTATAAGTCTCTTGAGAAAAAAGAAGGTGAATAAGTCATATACAACAGAAATTTGCTATGTCTGGATCTACCGGCAATAATAATTGCAGCACACCACGTTTCCTACATTCTTTTAAATAGGGAAAACTTTCTTTTGAGCAATAATAATATTAAGCTCTTAGTTGACTGGTGTACGGGGTAAAGCATTTCAATCCGAAAATATGCAAATAACGGAAATGATAACAAAT
The DNA here is from genome assembly GCA_038373865.1 of Uloborus plumipes. Lineage (NCBI taxonomy): Eukaryota > Metazoa > Arthropoda > Arachnida > Araneae > Uloboridae > Uloborus > Uloborus plumipes. The sequence continues at coordinate 7,553 of JAXGGA010007776.1, read as the reverse complement.
GCGCAAGCGCATGCTTGAAGCGAAAGATGAGAAAGTTGCACGAAGTGAAACATATCTGGAGGCATTATACAAATTAAAGCTTTTTGGGAAGTTTTATTTACGTTACCCAAGTTATATAACATTTTGGGGATCCTTTGGAATAACTTGTGCTGATTTGAGAAGCTTTTATGCTGCTTTATATTGTGAAAACCGTTTTGTCCTTAATTTTTGCACATCAGTGTGCAGTTATTAAAGAAAACAAAACACTTAAAAACTAAAAATAGCACTACTATTGTTGTGATGTTTTAAAAATAAAACTTTACCAGAACTTTTTACTACCTATTAAACTCGTGAACCATACAGGTATGTGCAATTTTAGAAGATAAGTCAGAGTTTTAGCTGTTTAGACTTGCTGTTTCATTATTTTAGACAATAAAAGGCTACAGCTATGGTGACTGAGAATAGAGGTGGTGGTGAATGGATTGGGGTGGAAATTTCCAGCGTTTAAATTTATATGTTTTAAAAACTCCCGTAAACCAACTTGTTCCAGAAGATGCTCATGAAACTTTGCAGTAGTATGATGTACAATGCCATCGTCCTCCTCTTCTTCAATTTTTGGAATCCTTGGCCTTGGAGTTTCCCCATCTTCGCGTTCTGGAGACTTATAAGCAGCACCAGGTGGTAAAGACTCTTCGCGCACTAGATAGGCGCATTCAGAGTCTTCTCGTTGGGTCTCTAAGGTCATGGATTCAGGTTAGGAATTTTTAAAAACCTGAAAGACAAAACTTCGTTATGTTTTTTAATGACATGAAGTTAAACTTTAACTGTAACAATGAATAAATAGTGAATATTTGCAATTATGTGCTAACACATAAGGAGAACGCTGAGAAAGATTACACATCAGTGGTTTCATTTTTAAAAGATAAAAATGGAGCACAAGCTTCAAAATTTCATATATTGTTGGTTACTCAACTATAAACTCATCAATCAAGGCTACAGAATACTACCATTTATCGATTAAGTAAGGAAAATTAAACTAAGAAACGAAATTTGTGTTTTTATGCATCACCGTTCGCGTAAGACTACGCAGAGTGGTTTTACTTTGAGTACCGTATCCCAAGAGAATAGCATTATTTAATTAGCATTTTTAAGGATAACTCTTAAAAGCGTCAACTGAATTTCTTTAATCAAATGATAGGCATTGACCTAATGGTTTTTCAGGTATTAAAAAAAAAAAAAAAAAAAAACTCTGTTCTTTAGACAAACTTTGGAAGTGCCTCCAGTAATTTTGTTCATCCTTCTTCTGCGTTATAGAACGCTATCCTCTCTTGTAGTTTTTAAAACTTAGAAACAATGAAAGGAAAATAGGTCGAGACAATGAGAAAGAGAGATAATCTATTTTCATATTAGTTCTGTAGAAGATAGGGTTAATTTCCAAGGTTGTGATACCTCACATTCGTCGCACAATTTAGGTATAATGGAGGGAATGTTGAACAACGTTAAATATCTAAGAAAAAAAACATGCTCAAAAATGATCAAATTCAAAATTGATTGTAATAATTACCTTACATAAAAACAGAATAATGTATTTTATAATGGAATGGGTAATTGAACGCTATTTTTCCTTCGTCAGTTAATTTAAACCTTTAAATAAAGAAAAAAAAATCATCAATGAGAAAAAATGGAAGTGAAATAAATGACATAAATTACTTCACTTCGTCCCAAATTCACATCACAACCAGGGCCGTCATTTCAAGTTTTTCCAGGGGGGAGGGGGCAAAGGGTCCAAACAAATTGCAATTTCATCGGAAAACATCAAAAGCCACGCCCACTTATATGTAAGTACATTGATTTCTCAAAGTCGGGGGATGGGGCAATTGACCCCCCCCCTGACCCCCTAAATGACGGGCCTGATCACAACATGCACTACACATTTAAATCAACGCATGCCTATTATAAAACAAATTAATGCTGCATTGCTAAGCAGTGTACCTAACTCAATATTCGACTAGTTAAAACAAGACCTTTAGCGTTTTAGAAAAACAGTAGTTATATTGATGTACCATAAATATTACAATATCAGTACTGTTAAATTTTGAAAAATGGCTTGTAATATCATGCACCTAAATCTTTAGAATTAGCTAATTTCTGACTGGATTCTACCGCATGTATAATGACATAATTAAAATATTGCCAGATACATGAAGCCACAAACACAGTAAAAAACAAATTCGCATTCACTTTCCCCCATATATTCAACCAGCACTAAATTCACTATTCTTTTTGTCACTGCCTGCTTCAACATCATTAGCGATAAGTTTACCATTGCCAAAGCATCATTAGCTATTTCAGAGCTTTAAACACAAACGTTCCATCATCTTCGAATGTCGCTTAAGGCCCGGTTTCCTAAACTCGTCGCTGACGCCGGGCGCGACGCACGCTGGAATGAGAACCAGTTTCCTAGGAGTGAAATCGTCGATCTCTGGCGAGGCGACAGACGCCGCCGCCTTCTGCTCATGCGCCTGAGCCACAGAGTGACGTCGCTGATGAAAACTATAACTGAAAACAAAGAGAATAATTAAATTTTTCTAATGATGGAATTAATTAACTTTGGAAAACTACTAATTAAATTAGCATGCAAATTAACATTATCGGGTAATCAACAGAGCATTCTATCTGAGAGAGAAGTGATTTTTAAAATTAAGGTAAGCTTGACAAAATGAACAATGTGACGTCACTTTTATGTGACCAATTAAAATGTTTGAAAACTTGAACTAATCTAAAAACAGTGATGTCACTCTAATCCAAGACTTTCATTGGATTGTGATGAAATCACTGATACTACCAGTGCTGCACATGCGCGAACTGATAAGACAAAGGTCGCTTGTGGTCAGGGTGTGATGATTAAGTGTCACGTGGTCATCAGTTATCAGTAATGATTCACTTATCTTTCTGATTACACGCCATTTGAGTGTTCGACTTCTATGTGAAGGGATGGATTTTGTGGATGGAGAAGGTACCCAGGGAAAAAGGAAAGCTTGCCGAGACATCTTGCCTGAAATCGGGATATTTAGGAGTTGACATCGTATCAAGCTGACGGAAAAGTTGCGAAAAATAGCGTGAGTGGAGTTACGTTAATTCGAGTTGTAAAAGTAAAAAATAACTCAATTAATGTGATTCCATTTATTGCTTGATTATCTACCATGGGATTTGTTTCCTGCGGAGTTGCACCATTGTGATTCACACAACAGAAGGTAAGTTTCTTGTTTCATTTCAATTGATTGCATGCAGAATAATTCGTATAGTTAATTTTTTTTATCAAGTGTTGTGTGAGTTAAAGTGTTTTATATGTTTCATTGGGTGAAATGATAGTGAATGTAAAAAAATTTGTGTGTTCGAATGTATAAACCAATGTTAACTTGAGTGTATCGAAATGATTTTAAATTTTGACGTTGGAGAATAAATTTCGATCTTTAATTTCAACATGGGGGAATTTTTAACTTTTGATTTTGACGTTGCAAAAAAAAAAAAGTTTTTGATTTTTAATCTTGACATTGTAAAAATTTTAATTTTCAACTTCGACATTGTGAAAAATTTGATTTTGATTTTTAATGTATTAACGACCGAGTAATCTCTTATTGGCAGAGTATGATTATTTTTCACTTAATGGTTGAAATTTTTGACTCATTGACTTGATGTTTGAAATTTTATTTAACAATTGAGTCTTAATGAATGGATGCATGTGTGTTTGAATGATAGTGAAGGGGTTTGTATGAATGTTTGAGGTTTCACATGAAAGTCGAGGGTTGAGTATAATCGGATAAAAGTAGTAAAAATCAATGTGTGGTCTATTGTGTGTGAGTAATTGTCAGTCTTGTATGTAATGATTATTTGTATCAATGTGTTCATTAATGTCGGAAATAAGAAGTCGTGTTGGTTGAGTTTGTTTTGGGGTCGAGGTAATTAAGTCATAGTAGATTAGATGAAAAATTTTGAAGTGGCGAAAAAGTTTAAAAATTAAGTTGTAAAAGCAGGGACATAGTTAAAAAACAGTAAAATTCGTGAAAAAACATGCAATGTCCTGAACTTTATAGAAATAATCAAATTCGGAAGTGTGGGCTTTTTTAAATTTGACTAATTACTAATTAAAATGGGATGGCAATTAAAAAGTCATTCATTATAGCGATCAACAGCATAAAAAATTAATTTTCACTGAAAAAATTCTATTTCGGTTTGAAAAAATGATCCAAGTTGGAAAAAAAAAAAATTAAATTTGCGAAGCGTTCGACAAAGTTCTAAAAATGATATTGTAAAAGTATGGGGAAACTTAAAAACAGTAAAATTCATGAAAAAACATGCAAAGTCGGGAATTCCTAAATAAAATTCTCATTCCATTGTGTGAAATTAATTAAATTCGACTAATTCCTAATTAAATAAATTAGCAGGTTAATAAAAAATAGTTAATCAGTACATTGGGTCGGATTATCATAAACATTAAAAAAAAATTAATTTTCATTGACAAAGTCCGATGTCGGCTTGAAAAAAAAATTAAGTTCGAAGAAATAATTAAATTTGAAAAAAAATAAATTTCCATCAACAGATGGCAGCATCATCGTTCTTTAAAATAAAAAATTATATTGAAATAGGTTACAAAAACTAAGTTGCAAAAATTAGACAAAGTTCGAATTACAAAATAAATTAGCGTGCAAATTAACATCTTCAAGTAATCAACAGACGGCGATACAATCTTCAATTATATTGTAATCACAATTAGTGCTGAAGAGGAAGAGAGCTTCATAGCCTAGTTGGTTTGCGCGTTTGTTTGATAATCGAGAGGAAAACTTTTGGTTCGAGTTCGAACCCCGCTTCAGGAAATTGACAAAGTCCGAAATTAAAAAAAAAAAATTAAATTCGTTCACTCAATAGATGGCGTCACGAGCACCTAAAATAAAATTAAGTTCCTGAAATTCGCGGGAAATATTCAGAAATTTGCGGGAAAAACCTTGTAACCTTTCACAAAAATAATTCAAAGTCCTAAAATTCGCGGGAAAATATTCAAAATTCGCGCGAAAACCCTCGCGGCGGCCCTGGGGAGGTGGCGGGAGGTGGCGGCGGGAGGCGGCTCTGGGAGGTGGCTCTGGGAGGTGGCTGTGGGAGGTGGCGGGAGGTGGCTCTGGGAGGCGGCTACAGCCGCATAGCCGCCTCCTGTTGCAGAACTGTCATTTATCTACTACTTGTATATGCAAGAAACTATGCAAGAAACTCAGGGGCGGCCAACCCGCGGCACGCGTGCCACAATGTGGCACGGCATAGCAGTAACAATGGCACGCGAAAACTTTTTGAAAAAAAAAAATCAAAATTGAAGACAAAATGTCGATCTCAAAAATAAATATAAAAACTAAAACCCTCAGACTGATAAGTATAATGATATTATGACGATTAAGTGTCCTGAAGCTGGCTTATAAATTGTCTGAACTAGAATATAGCAAAGTACTTAGCGTTAGCTTCGGACATCCAACGAAAGCTGTGACGCTACATACAACGCTTTGTAAAACGTATTTGTGCTTGACACGAATGAAACTTTCGATGCTGCAGAATGGATTCTTGATCTGCAATAGTTTCAGCTACTGGTGATGAAATTTAAAAAAAAAAAAAAAAAAGCTCTGAAACTAAAATTAAGAAACCAGATTGGACAAAATTCGGTATGGTTGCACAAGTGAAGACCCTTAAATTGTTTTTGTTACATTACTTGAAAATAGTTTGGGAAAAAAACTTCAAAATTGTCATCGAATTATCTATCACAAACTCCATGCGAAGGAATGAAACTTTTTCTCTGTTGGTGACCCTGTGATGGAGTTTATTGTATTAAAAAAAGTACGAATTAGAGCTATGAATGTTTTGTGAACTTTTCCCAGGAGATAGAGGAGAGTATGGCAAGTTACTCCTTCATTGAAATCTGCGATAGCTATCCAAAGGAAAAATAGTTATAAGATTTTACAATTTTAGTGAGTGTGTTTTTTAAAATATCTGGAAGGAAAGCAATGAGGTCTTGCTACTTAGAAATAAAGAATAGCAATTGAATTTAGCTATGTTATCTCATATTATCTGGCGTTTAAGTAATTTAAATTTAAGATTGTACAGAAAAAAGTTTTCGAAACCAGTATAAGCCATCTACATTCTTTTATGATAAAACTTCAGTTCCTTTCTCTCTACTTAGGAGAAAAAAGAATAAAACATTAAAAATTAATACTAAAAGTAACAATCCAATTTTAATAATTTTCCAAGAATATATGGAGAAAATTTGGTGACGCCTCCCCACTCCCCTCTAGACCCGACATTTCAATTTTTCCTTAGGGGGGAGGGGTTGCAAAGGGAGTATACGAAATGTAAATTTTTCCAAACAATAGTAAAAACAATGCCCACTTTTATGTAAATCGATTGATTTCTCAAAGCCTGAGGGGGGGGGCAGTGGCGGATTCAGGGGGTGGTCAAAGGATCTGTTGACCCCCTGTGATGATAAACAATCTCTATTAATCGCGCAGTAAGGGCGAAATCCATCAGAACTTTCGTCAAGAAACTTATCCAATAGAACGTTCAGATAAAAGGAATTTAAAAATTTATTATTTTTACTTCTTTAGTTATTATTATCAAAATTCAATTTTTAATTCTGAAAAACTTGTTTTAGCAATCAATGCTTCCCACATTTTACTTATACTTGTAAAATAATTCTTCTCAGCGATTTTCATAACTCACTATAAGGATGGGGGCGGCAGTGGGTTTGTTCCCTGTGCTATTGTTACTTTGCACTTTCGTTCAGTTCCAGATGACGAAAATTTATTTTTCGAAAACTTGACAGCCATAAGCACATAAGATCTCTCTGTAGATGTTTCTTGTAACCCCAAAACTCGGGCCATCAATAGCGTTTTTTAGCGTTGTAATATATAGTTTTGATAAACAATGTTTTGCATTTTCATTTTCATTGAAACAAATTTTTTTTCTACTCATTAAATATGAAATATGTTTATTCGAAGATTTATTTTAATAGTATTTGCATGCTATACTATTGATAAATTTGAAATGATTTATGCGAGAAAATATAATGTTGGCTCCCGAAACGTGACCCCCTAACATATATTTCTGAATCCGCCCCTGGGGGGAGATTGACTTCCACCCCCCTAAATGACGGGCCTGCCTTCCCCAATATCTCTTGCAAGTTGGCCCTCTCAGAGGAAGAAGGAGGGATAGATCTCTTGTAACACAAATTAAACGAAAGCTTAAGATTACGAATATCAAAGCATATTATTGCACATAACCGCCTTTCCCCACGGGTTAAGTAAGTCAACGCACCGAGGAGCGCTATTGACCTTTTCACGCCCAGCTCCTTGCTACGTGAAGCGTTGCTCCTCCCGTGGCTGCTTGGCGCGGGGCCGTCGCGAATCATAGTAACTTCTTCTTTCCCCGGGCCGCACACTGGCTTTAGTGACGTCACACATTGAGTCCTTCCTCCTCGCTCCGCGCCAGATCGAAAGCACGGTTTCATCCTAGTTTTCGCTTAAAAATGAGAATGTATTGTA
>JAXGGA010007775.1:0-60594 GCA_038373865.1 Uloborus plumipes | reverse complement strand
GTTTTTTTCAAAGTTTATACCTAAGAGACAGATTGATGCAAATTATTTTATACCCATATGAATAGAACTCTTTCAAACTTTTTTTCCCTGAATGCTATGTTGTATTAATAAGCACCCGGGCAACGCCGGGTATTAAGCTAGTTTGTAAATAAACGTATGAAGCCATCTTTTGCAGTTGAAATTGAAAAACGTTTATTGATCCACGTTAAACTAAAAAAAGAAAAAAAAGAAAAAAAATGAGTTTTCACGCTTGCTTTTGCAAAAAAAAGAATGAAAAGAAAAAGAAGTAATAATGGTAACAAAAAAAGTGCAAGTACTTTGACCGACGAAGTTTTGAATTGAAACAAATTGAATCATTCCTTAAAACTAAAAATAAATGCAAGCACTTAATTATAATCACTAAAAAGTTTTGAAATAGTTAATTAAGTACATTCACAACGCGGATAATTATTATTTTTAATCTTTTACAAAGGAGAGAAATTAAGAGTTTCATGAGAAAAAAAAATAAGAAATATATTGAGAGCACAATCAAAAGAAAGTTTCAATCAAATATAGTTTACAACTTTTTTTTCATTATGGATTCAAGCTTTTACTTCAAAAGCTACATAAAAAGACTTAAACTAAAATATTTACCTTGAAGTATTAGTTAACTAACTTCAATTTATTCAACTACGTTTATTTTTAGTTCTTCAGCTTTCATTTTTATTTCTACTGATTTCTTAACTTGAACAAAGAGTGGAAATAAAAAAGAAGTCTCCAAATTTTTATTATTATACTATTAACGATTAAGATGGAAGAAAGTTAGCTAATAGAATCTACATGTGATTTTTTTCAATTAAGTATTTTTGTCTGGTACTATTTGTATATAAATATTATTCACTTTAATTAAAACGTGTTTAAATTTCTGGAAAAGCATTTTTTACCTTCACCTGAAGTATTTATGTATATTTACTTTACATTTTTGAGCGAGTAAAAATCAGACATATATTTACTCTTTTTAATCTCATTTTATACGATTTTTGTATATTTTATTTTAAAGCTCTTTTACTGTTGCATTAATTAGAATTGTTTTTATGCATTGGCTTCTTAAGCGATTCATTTATAGAGTTAACAGATTCTTAATCACATTCATTATGATTGTTTAAAGGTCCATATGGAAAACGTTTATAGTTATGTACTTTAAACCTTTCAGAAACGTAAATTTTATGCATAAAACTACGACGTGTGAAATTTTCTAAAAATTAGCTTTTGTGTAAATGCATGGGATACACGGATCTGTGTGGTCTACTTGATATGTAAAACTACAATAATTTTCTTAAATATTGCCGAATTTATTAAATACCTAGATAGTATTATAAGACTACTTTCATTTCATTGGATTTACTGCTCACATTGGATTTTCAATTAGGAAGTAATTTTGAACAAATTAGAAGAATAACAACATGCTTTCGAAGTGTTTACATTTGGAAATGTTCCCAGAAAAAGCGCCAGTTTTATCCGCAAGTTTCTTTCTTACTAAGTGTTTCTAAGCTCTTGGGTAAAACTTAAAGTGGGGATAGAAATATCTTAACAAGCAAGAATATATAGGCACATTAGCAAACGTAATGCTACCGCGCTACATACACACAAAGCCAGAAACTGACGGGTGTGAAACAGGTCACAACATTTATTACACAAGACAATTTTGAGCAATATTTTAGTTTTTAAGAAGGAATTAAAGACGATGTTTCAAATTGTGGCCAAATAGCTCATATTAACACGCATCACAAAAAACTACCCAGCGATGGGTGAAAGCTTGACAAAATGGCTCCTTGTAGGGACGGTCGGTGCGTTGTCATTGAATGTACTGGTGTAATAATTTTGAGACTTGTTTCACACCAGTCAGTTTCTGGCTTTATGTACCTGTAGAGCGTTAGTAATGCGCTTGTGATCATATTCCCGTTTGTTTAGCTGTTTTAAATCACCCCTTAAAGTTTTGCAAAAGAGTTTAGAAACACCCTGTATAGAAGAAAGGAATTGCAGTGTTTAGAGGATGAAGGGGCTATGTTACATTTTTTAAAAAATACACTCTGGAGAATGGTAAGAAATATGTGCAGGTAATCAATGAAAACTTGGTACATCCAAAAGGAGATGTCTTTCGACCAACTTTATACGCTCACTTAAAGACAAAACCAGAAAAAAATTTGGCAACAATTGCAGCAATAAAACTTTGAACTTTAATTACTCGCAATTTAGGTTTTGTCACATAACCCCTTCATCTACCAAACCTTTCAATTATAAAAGCGAATAATATTTATTAAACTTCTAGATCTCTTAGTCTTGTCGTTTAGTAATTAACAAGAATTGGGTTCCTTCAAGTAAATGTGAAGCACGAAGAATTTCGTGGCCGAAAAAGTTTGCAAACACTGCACTGACATTGTCAAAACCAGCGGGTTTTGACAATGTCAGTGTAGTTGAGCCAAAAGTGGCCGGAGCTCGTAAGGTACATCACCAACAAAAGCATAATAATTTTTTTTTTAATAACAAAGAGTCGGTACTGTATTGCAAAGCAAGTATCTTCTGTGCACAAGGTTAAATTCGATGACATTATCTTGATCGGCCTCTATTAGATGCATTGATTTAATTTTTGAGGAGGGCCCGTTATAATTTCCAGATATAAATATATTTCAGTTTGCATATTTTAAAATTCTTGGAAGTCTGAGTTGAGAGGCGTTTTATGACAGATAATGTCTTCGTCTTTAACCATATTCACTTTCATTCACATTATTTTTAATAAATTTAGCATATTAATAATTTTACGTCGTGTCAATGATAACCACACGCATGTACCCAAAGTATTCATTATAAGGAAGAAAAAATGTGCAAACTGATGCATCAAGGTGTATAAGGTTCAGTGTTCCACTTTTTCATATTATTCTTTTTTAATTTACAAATTGCACTGCTATCACATTGAAAAATCAGAGTAAATGAAGCCAGGCCCGCATTGGTTCGAAAAAATAATTACTGTAAAGTCGGGTTACTTGGACCCTAAGGGGTTACTTGAGCCCATTACAGTAAAATGATAAAATCTAGGTTTGGTACTTATTAGTTGAAGACTTGCACGTAGTTCCTCATTTCTCCTCTAGGTAGAAGCACTCTGCAGTCTCTAATGTTAGTACCAAACCCAGATTTTATCATTTTACTGTGGGCTCAAGTAACCTCCTTGTGGGTCCAAGTAACCCGACTTTACGGTAGTGTAATTTTTATCTCATAGTTTGTAATTTGTTTCCGATATATTTACAATTTAGCATTATAATACACTTCTGGAAGTAAAAATAGTTAGCTCATAATGTTTTTTATATTCTACGAGTGATTTCTCTCCAAGTGCCACCTTATAAAGACTATTATCTAATGCTGGCCCACAAGCTACAAGTTTGTAATTGTATGACAAATAAAAGTTAAACTTTATCTTACTAAAACACTTTACTTCATGAGTTACAACAAAGTATAAAATTTATCATTGCAAATTTCAGCCGATCACACCTAACAGGAAAATTTTGAAAAATCTACAAAGCGTAATTACCATTTTTAGCTCACTTGCCTTATTTATCTTTCGGTAATATAAAGATTCTGATGAACTAATATCAGTATAAATGGATAATTTTTAAATTATTTGCATTCGATAATTTATAAATTAGATTTTAAAAGCTCGGCATACGCATGTTACATGACTTTACAGGATTTATAGTTAAAAGTATGGTCCATTAAAAATAATAAACGTGCACTATTTGTGTGAACTTTTAATGTCAAAGCTTAAAAGCATCTTCCAATGATTTTTCAAATATATTCTCACAGCAACTTGGAAGTTTGCGAGACAAAATTCGTGCCTGCAGATCAGAATTAAACACCCAACTGTTGTTACCAGGAAGCTCTTTATTCACTTCAGTTCCTTGCGTCCACTGAAAGATTTTTTTTAAAGCACTTGTAACCATTTTGACCATTTCGGGCCGTATCATGCTTATTGATTAGAAATTTGTTGATATGTTCATTTGAATATTTTTTTTAAAATAATAGTATTATGGCATCTGATGTACTAATAAAACGTGATGTTAATTTTTCGTCAGTCCATTACGCAGAATGGCAAAAATGTAATTGGCTAAAATAATGGCCCAAAATTCTTCACCGCTTTTTTTAAAGATACTGCAGAAAGTAATTTTCTATCCAATAAACACTGTTCCTACTTATATTAGTACGGCTTTTTACTAATGTTTTTATTACTATTGTACAGCTTTGCATCAGCTAAATTCACGATAAAACTCTCCTTTCCTACAAAATAACTTCATTTAAGGGAACTCTACATTTTAAAAGCATAAAATTTATTTTCAAAGATGGTAGTTTCGAAAGTTTCAACAATTGCGATACTTTTTCCTTCACTTGCAGAGAATTGCGAAAGTAAATATACTTACTTAATCTTACTTAACTTTACAAGATATACAAGAAATTCAAATTGAAAGAAATAAATATACTCAAGAATGTATATATGTATCAAATTAACCAAAAATAAATAACTCAAATATTATTTCAACAAAAAATCACACATGTTCCTTTTTTGTCACCAATTCTTACACGAAGTAAATTCATGAATGTGAATTAAAAAAATGCATGAAAGAAGGAAAAACATTATTATATATATAATTTAAAGAAATAAAACACCATCTAAAAACTGAGAAATTGATTGCATAAACACATACAAAAAAGACGCTTCAATTTAACTTTTCAAAATGCATTTTATTTTAAACCTAAACAGAACTCTCAGAACTAAAATCTAAATCGAATGCTTTCATGTGTGCAATACTTCATTTTCAAAATCTAAATATTTCAAAAACCATACGCGCCGTGGCTGGAGAGAAAAGTGCCAGGAAAACTAAAAATTCTTTATGCTCTCGCTTCAATCAAATATTCATGAAGTTGTCAGGTGAAGTTCTTATTTTGTACAACAAGCGTTGGGGAGAAGAATTCGACTGCATTTGGAAGCGAAGTCCTATGCAACGAAATCGATGGGAGTTTGAGGAAAAAAAAAATACCATTTCGTTTTCAATATTGAAATCCTCACAGTCACGCAGTATTGAATTTGAATAAGGCGTTCCGATATTGAGCCGGGGTGTAACCTCAGAGGATAAGCATCTATTTCACTTGGGGAAAATTCATGGGTGGAAACTCAGCATTAAAACGGCTTTTTAGGAACGTAATGGAAAGTATGTCTTGTGTTTTGATCGCATAAATCATTTTTGTTTCGAAACTATGCTTTGCGCTATTTTTTTCTTTTTTTTTGGGGGGGGGGAGGAGGAGGGGAGTGAGGGAGGAAGGCGATGAACAGAAACTGCTCAAAAATTGTAATAATTTTGCATTTGGGAGATAAAGGGCACTAAGAGTTACATAAACAAAGATAGCGGAGAGTTATCCTTTTGTAATGATTTCTATTAATGGATTGCAATTTGAAGGCAAAGAGAGGCTATTAAATTCCAGGACTGGCTCTAATAGAACGGAAATAGTAACATAAAAAACAAAACAAACACACGTGAAATAGCCTTCAAAATAATCATCTCCGGCACAGACACTTTTGTACACTGCGGTACAAATGCTAGAAACATGTTTCGTAGTCCTCTAAAGATATGTTTCGAAGTTTAAGGATTACCTTTTAATATGACATGATATCAGTGCCCTTTTAGAGTTCCTACACATTTTCAATTATTAACTACACGTAAAAATATGGAATTTAATAGACACACCTCAATACCTAAGACTGCTATGAAAGACCATCGAGTTCAGGACATAGAGAAAAACGTAGGAAAAAATGTAACAGCTTTTTGTAGCTTGTTTGTTTTTAACATGACAATTTTATGGCAGATTGTTTTCAAAGCTGAATTTTGACTAATCATGTATTTTTGCCGAACTTATTATATGCATATTTTACGAATGAAGTAATTTTAAAGCTACTTACTACTAAAATCCCTTTTAAAAATAAAGAAAAAGAAATTATTTTGATCTCTCTTCAAAAAGAAATATTTAATAAAAAGAGAATAATTCAAATTTCTAAACTAGTAAGAAAAGTTTATTCCTTAATCTTTGTGCAAAAAAGAGAGAGAGAGGGGGGGGGGGGGAGAGGGAAAAAACAATTATGATCAGTTTTAATTACGTTTTTCGAAATTGCACTAAAATATATTCCAATACTGCCAAGAATTGAGTTGTGCCTGAAAGATAGTTTAATTTAAATTAATACACTCCCATCTCACACAATTAACTACGATCTTCTGGGCTGGAATGCTAATTGTTAATCAATAAAAAGGTTCTCAACCGGAAATTTCTAATAAATGTGGTCTGGGTCCCACACTCCTAGCGTTATCTCTGGAAATATTTCTGGAATGGATTACAGCCGGTGGCATCGCTGAAGTGTTGATTCACGGCGAAAATTCGGAAGCGGTATTTGATTTGCAGTGAAATGAGATTCCTTCCCACTAATCAACTTTAACTGGTCTTCATCACTGGTGGCAGTAAAGGAAAGTGCTGATAAAGAACGGCGGACTCGGATGAGCAGCAAAGTTCAGGACTTCAAATTTGGAGTATTAATTGCATTATAGGGGGAGTCAGGAATCATGCTGCAGATTTCACTTTTTCATTTGAAATGAGGAACTTTTTTTTTTTTTTGGTAGCGTGTTGGCACTTGTCTGCACGAGCATTTTTCCCAATTTAGTGTCCTAAAAAAACTGTGAAAGAAAAATTGAAGCTCTGTTGTAGCAAAAAATTTGAGAAAATACTCATTGAATATGTTATTAAATTAATTTTTAACAAGTAGATTAACAGCCAATCTGATAGAAAATATGCATAGATTTCTTTTTTAAGCATTGCCATGTGAAAGATGTTTTATTTTGTTTAGTGTGCTTGAAAATGCCTACGTCTTGGTATTTTACAAAGAGCAAATATTGACTACAAATTAAATAATAAAGCATTTTTGTAATTGTTTTCAATGTTTCAAGACATTTGATTGTAATTTATTCGTTGGTATTTCAGTTGGTGACCAAATTGGCTTTTTAACCATAAACTATACTTAAATTAAACTGTGACTGTTTTAAGTATTTTCTTTCTAATTGGAATGCGAGTTTCACGCCAAAGAACATTGTTTTAAAACATCTTGCATTGGGGTGATTCCGAGCCCGTCAATTCAACTTTTCAAGGGTGCAAACACAATGTTATTTCATCAAAAAAAAAAACAAGAAGTTCTGTCAAGAACTAAACGAGCCTACTTTCCCGTACATCAACATCGGCATTTTAGCATCTGATCATTATTCTCTTGATCATCTGAGACTAAACATTATGTCAAACATACCTTTTTAGCACTTAAAGCTGATTTCTAAAAGCAAAATATACCCCTCTCATCAGATGAAATAGAGACATAAAAAGTAAATAAATGAATAAATAAAGTTTTGTCGCACCTTTTAAAGAATGTAACTGTTACAGTTCTTCCGTAGAAAAATTCCTCAATCGTTTTCAAAAAAAAAAAAAAAATTAAAAGTACAAAGTACATCAAAACACATTTTATCAAAGAAAGGAAAAAAAACTCGTCCGTCGATAAAATGTCTCGATTTTCACTTTTAAACCGTTGCCAGTTGTTAAATATAAATAAAGAATAAAATGGCCTCGTGAATGAAACACTTTTGTTACAAAAAAATCGTCTGCCAAAAAAAAAAAATAATAATAATAATAGTAATAAATAAAATAACACAAATGAATAAATAAACAAAAAATCGTCTGCACAGTCAGTCATTTTTTTCTGAGCCTGCATTTCCGCCATGTTTGTGGAGTCGGAGTCGGAATCAGAGTCCTCACAGAAGATTATTCAGAAAAGTACTTTACAAACATTATTTATAAAAACCATTTTTTTACAAAGTTAGTTTGAAGGAAATCCGACTTTAAGTTCCAGGATCAACATTCAACTTAAATTCCCCGTAGGCGCTAATGTTAAATTTTTTTTCTGAATGGTTCAATATTGAACGAAAAATGGTTCAAACCAAAAAGCGAAATAAGGGAATGAACCTCTCCGAGATCTTTCAAACAAAAAAAAGTTTATTCCATTCGGATGGTTCACTCAGAAGTTATTAGGTGGGGAAAGATTGCTTGAACGGTTCAATGTTGAACAAAAAAATGTTCAAATTGAAAATTTAAATACTGTAATGAAGTATCCTTGCTGAGATCCTTCGAACAAAAAAAAAAGTTTATTTAAATCGGACTGTTCACTCAAAAATTATTAGGGGCGACAGCTTACTTGAGCGGTTCAATGTTGAACGAAAAATTGTTCAAATCGGAAATGTAAATACGGGAATGAAGTATCCTTGATAAGATCTTTCGAACAAAAAAAAGTTTGTTGAAATCGGACTGTTCACTCAAAAGTTAGCATCGCGGGACAGGTTGTTTGAACGGTTCAAAGTTGAACCAAAAATTGTTCAAATCGAAAAATCAAATATGGGAATGAGTTGTACTCGCCGAAATCTTTCCAACAAAAAAAAGTTTGTTCAAATCGGAATGTTCATTCAAAAGTTATTAGGGGGGGAAAGGTTGCTTGAACGGTTCAATGTTGAACGAAAAATTGTTCAAATCGAAAATGTAGATACAGGAATGAAGTATCCTTAAAAAGATCTTTCGAACAAAAAAAAGTTTGTTCAAATCGGACTGTTAACTAAAAAGTTAGCATCGCGGGACAGGTTGTTTGAACGGCTCAAATTTGAACCAAAAATTGTTCAAATCGAAAAATCAAATATGGGAATGAGCTGTACTCGCCGAGATCTTTCCAACAAAAAAAAGTTTGTCCAAATCGGAATATTCATTCAAAAATTATTAGGGGGGGGGGGACAGACAGACCGACCGACAGACCGACAGACCGACCGACACACAAATTCCCCATCTCAATACCCTACTTTCAAATTTTTAATTTTTCGATATTCATTTTTCCTTTTTATTTTTTTAACTTGGCGATATTTTTTGGACTTGGCGATATTTTTTGGACTTGGCGATATTTTTTAGATGTATTAAGCCAATTTTAATACTTTTTTCGTCTTTCTTTTATTTTTAACGGGAAAGTAGGCTAAAAAGGACGCCCATTTATATGTAAGCACATTTAATTTGCAAAGTCATGGGGGATTGACCCCCTCCCCTCTCCCCGACCCTTCTAATTTACAGACGTGGGTGATTCGTTGATATTATCAATAGCATTTTTTCATTTAGTATACACGTTTTGAAGGATTAGTTTTAGAGCAATATATCTAAAGATAGCTTTTCCGATAATAATTTTTTTAAACGAGTTTTCTCACATAGCAATGAAACAAAATTAAATTATATGATGCAATATTGGGCGATAATGAGAATGATGAGTAGGGGAGAGCGGGGCTAAAAGTTCCGCGGGTAAGTTGTTCCCTTTGAAATAACTCAGCTAAGAAAAAAGATACATGTATTTTGTAAATACGTCGTGAAATAGAATGTTATAGCCCACAAATGGCGGCCATTTTAGCCAGCCCAGTGGCGTCCGGTGTATCAAAAGCCGAGCACGTGCATTACTGATTTACGAAAGTAAATATTTTTGTTTTTGATGTTTTTGGTCTTTCGCCCTAAATTGAATAGTTAATGTTTAGCTTTTTGGTTTTTTTACATGAAGATAGATTGTGCACCCTTATATCCTACACTGAAACTATTTATGTTTCGTTATCTAACCTATAATTTAATGTTTTAAAGACATGTGCTTTTGGGGCTAGTTGTTCCCTTTTTTGGGGGCAAGTTGTTCCGCGGAACAACTTGCCCCAGAAAAATTAGCAACTATCCCGAAGGAACGTCTTGCCTTGTTCATCTGAACCAGTGATGCAGTGACTTAATACACATATAAATAAATATTATATGCTACTGTGAAGATAGAAAGTGAGATTTCATCAAACATAAATCCAGAAATATTCAGTCTATCCGATAGATATATATTAGATATAAAATTTTCGAAAAGCAAACCATGTAAGCTATCGAAATATGTTTCATACTTTGATATAAAAGTCATAATTTCGGAGAATCGTATTAGAAGTTCTAGATAGCTCCCTGTTATAGCTGAAGACTGAACCAATTATCTTAGCTTATTAGCTGTTGAAGCTGTTAGTTATTACGAAATGGAATTCTTTCTTTCCATTTCGTACCTGGTAGAAAGCTTCGGTTCATTCTTTATTTTCCCATTGGATCTTTTTTGGCTTCGAATTTTTTTATTGGTGTTCACGTAATCCGCTATGTTTGCTTTTTAAGCTCTTTGCTTCTGTTTCCGTTGCTTTTGTCGGATGTCTGTGCATCCATAAGCTCACAACTTTTTTGCATTGATAAAGGCGTTCCTTGTAACACCGAAACACGTGTCTGCAGTATCCCTGCTCATTTGTGCATTGTAACGTTGTTATTTTCTGTACATCTTTAGCACAAAGGTATTTGTAAACTTTATTTACGGCTTAAACGGGCCTTACGTTCCCTTTCCGTTTTCTGTTGTTGTTTTTGTTTTCACCTTGTTTTTGGTTTCATTTGAGTCTTGTTCATATTCTTTCTTTATTTCTCTTTTTACTGTCCTGTTTACTGTTACGGTTAGATTGTTCTTTTGTTTTTGTATTTGTTATTTTCGTTTTGACTCATGATTTTATTATGTCTCAGGTTAATAGGTTTCAGAATCTTCGTATTAAAAAGTTCCGATTTTTGAACCATTTGAAGTTTCTTCAAGAATGTAGGCGCAAGAAAATTATTCCGAATTTTATTTCGTTGAAATGCAATTTACCTCGTTCTGTCAAGATTGACAAAGTAATTTTTCGGTCGAAATTGGCTCTACTTAGAGCTTCGATCCAAGAGACTAGGAAACGATTATCTTATATTGAACGTGAACTCTACAATTTACATCTTTCTGTTTCAAATTCTATTTCCGATTTTGATTCTGTCGATAGAACATCTTGGTTTAGAACCCTTCGTTTTTCGGAGAATCATCAGGTTATTTTGAAAAAGAAAATGGCTAAACTCTGTAAAAATTCGAATTCTGTTATCTCTGATAATTTACCGGTGGTTAATAAAAATGCTGTTGTTAATCTTTCCAGTGTTCCTTTAGATAGGTCTCAAATCGAGGCTCTAAAGTGCAATGATAATTTTTCTGTGGCGAGCAAATCTTCTTTTTCTAAACTTATTGCTCCTATTGAGAAGGCTTTTAAACATAGTGCCTTATCATCCACTCAAAAAGAGTGTGTTCGGCATCTGATTGCTTCTAACGTTGACTTCAATTCTAAAATTTCTAAACCTATGTTTGCTAATACTGTGAGTCGTAGTGTAAAGAATTTAATTTCTAATTCAGATCTGGTTGTTACCAAAGCTGACAAAGGCGGTCAAATTGTTGTTCTTGACAAATCATCTTATGTTGATAAAACTAATGATTTGATTTCTTCTGGTCCGTATTTTGAAATTTCGAAAGATCCTAGCGAAAAAGAGTTAAAAACGATTTCTTCTGCGGTTAAGTCGGTTCAGTCTATTCCTTTAAGTGTTAAACTCTCTGTTATTCCCTCTATTGCTAATTGTGCTAGATTTTATGCTTTACCCAAGGTACATAAAACTGGTATCCCTTTTAGACCGATTGTTTCCAATATCGGTACTGCTTCTTATAAACTTGCTAAATATTTAGTCTCTGTGTTTTCTCCACTTAGGATTCATAATTTATTCACCGTTAAAAATTCTGTAGATTTTGTTAAGAAAATTCATAATTTCGTTCCTAAGGATTCTTTTATGGCTTCTTTTGATGTTAAATCATTATTTACGAACGTTCCTATCGAGGGTGCATTGTTATGCCTTCAAAGGAGACTTTCAGAATTTCATTTTGCCTCTAAGGAAATTGAGGAATTAATTTTCCTTACCCGTACATGCCTTGAACAATGTTCTTTTGCTTTTAATGGACAATTTTACACTATGTCAGATGGTTTGGCTATGGGTAACCTACTAAGCCCCATTCTTAGTGATATTTATATGCATTATTTTGAGGTTGAGTTGTTCCAAAAATTACAGTTTCAATTTTACGTTAGATATGTTGACGATTGTTTTGTTCTAATGAACCATAACCAGTTCCATAATGACGATGTTTTATCCGTTTTAAATGCTATTGATCCTCATATTCAATTCTCTTGTGAGAAAGAACAGGATAATTGCATTCCCTTTCTTGATGTTTTAGTTTCTCGAACAGAATTCGGCTTTGAAACTACCGTTTATCGCAAACCTTTTGCTGTCTCATTACCTCCTCATCGACTTTCATCTCACCCTCCTAGTCAAAAATATGCTGCATTTAATTCTTTTGTTCAGCGTGCTATTAATCTTTGTTCTTCACCGGAACTTCTTAAAGCAGAACTCAACCATCTTAAAGCTGTGGCTCTTGATAGAAACTATCCTCATACTTTGATTGATTCCATTTTTAAAAAACTTTCTAACAAATCCGAAACAACTTTTGTTAAGAGAACTTTCATTAGAAAGAATTTGGTTGTTTTACCATTCTTTCCCTCTGTGAGTTATCAGGTTGCTAAGATTCTCAAACGTTTCAATTTCCAAGTGGTATTCTCCCCTACGAATAAACTATGTTTCTCTTCCCTTAAAGATCCCATTCATCCTCTTAATAGTTGTGGTATTTATAAAATTAATTGCAATTGCAATCTCTCTTATATCGGACAAACGCGACGTGCTTTGAAATTCCGCTTAAAGGAACATCAGAATTATGTGAAAAAGCAACAATTGAATAAGTCTAGTATTGCGCAACATTGTTGGGAAAAGAATCATTCTTTCGATTTTAATTCTTTTCAAATTGTCCAAAAATGCCCCAACCCATCAGATCTTGATTTTTGGGAATCCTTCCATATTTTGAAAAACGGTTCTGACTTAGTTAACGATCTCAATGCTATTCCTTATTTTTCTGCTGTTTGGCGTCCTTTTGTTTAATTTTGCCTTTTACCTTTCTAATTTATTCCTCTGATTTTGCTGGCATTTTCCATTTTCTACTTGTCTTTATTTTTCTTTTTTGTTTTTTCATTTACCGATTCGCTTTCTTTCATTCTGCTCTTTTTTGTTCTTGCGGTTAACAGTTTAACCTGGTGTTTTTTTATTATGTTAGCCTTTTGGCTTATCGTGTCGCCAATCGAATTCTTTCTTTCCATTTCGTACCTGGTAGAAAGCTTCGGTTCATTCTTTATTTTCCCATTGGATCTTTTTTGGCTTCGAATTTTTTTATTGGTGTTCACGTAATCCGCTATGTTTGCTTTTTAAGCTCTTCGCTTCTGTTTCCGTTGCTTTTGTCGGATGTCTGTGCATCCATAAGCTCACAACTTTTTTGCATTGATAAAGGCGTTCCTTGTAACGCCGAAACACGTGTCTGCAGTATCCCTGCTCATTTGTGCATTGTAACGTTGTTATTTTCTGTACTTGTGAATCTAGTTTAAGTCTCGTGTTCTAAAATCAATTCCTGATCCGATTACCTTTTAACATGAAAAAATCTCACTGTATGGAGAAAATTTAGGGGTTTTGGTTGATATATATCTTGTTCTTAATATGAAAAAGTTTGTTCTTTTCTTAGGTTTTTTTTCCGAGGTTTGAAAGGAGAAGCGGATCAGATTAAATTAAATAGTTTCGATGCATACGTCACCAGCACCCTAAGTGTATTATTGATAAGTTTTGGGGTCTGCAAGCAGTGGTTGGAAGTAGCACGCTACAAGTAACGAAACTACTGTAGTAGCTACATTTTTTAGAAGTTTGTAGTGTAACGTACTACTTTTTAAAAAAAAGTAGAGTAGTGAGTAGCGCAATACAAAAAAATAGTAGTTTGTAGCGATTTTAGAAAACTACTTTTAAATTAAAAATATAAATAAATAAATGAAAAACAAGAGAGAGAACGAAGGAAAAAAAACAAGGTTTAATTGACTCTGACTAGTGCAAAACTTGCACAAGTACAGCAGCGGATACAATGAGAAATAAAAACCATAAAAGTATGAGCTGATCCTTAGATACATCATTTCAACAAAATACATTCTATGTGTTTGATGTCGTTGGTTTATTTGGCATCATAATTTTTATATTCCTTCAAATAATCTTCATATTCCTAAATATTCCCTGGCAAGAAATTAAAAAAAAAATTGAAGGTGGAATTCTTTCAAACTTTCAGCTTTTGAATCCCTGTGGCGAATATTTGCAAAAATTGTAAAAAAATCTAAAAAGGACAAATTTTAGCAAAAAAAAAAAGGAACAAAAAGGAGAAGTAACAACTAAAATCAAAGAAAATTCTTAGTTCTATTCCATATTCAAATGAGTTAATTTATTTACTTTTAGAATTTTTTCGGTCAATCCTAAAACGGTGTATGCTTTTTATTTATTTATTTTTTGAAAAGTAGTGAAGTAGCGACTACAATTCAAAAGTAGTTTGTAGTCGCTACATTAAAAAAAGTAGTTGTAGCTGTAGTTAACCACATTTATAACAAAGTAGTTGTAGTTGTAGTTCGCTAAAAAAGAAATGTAGTTTTTCCAACCACTGTCTGCAAGTGCCATAGGTTTGTTTTTGCATTTAAATGAAAAGAAGCGACATTTCTGTCTTTTATTTATGTTTAAAAGTGCTTGGACGGTTTAAAAGTGCTTGGTTATCACTTGTGGTTAAATAAAAATAAGTAATACTTGGATTTAAAAAACAACATTCTTTCGTTAAAACTCTTTTCAGATGTGAAAACAAAGGTGTTAGAACTATATAGTAGAGATTTCTTTAAATAGCTTATATATTACGTAAAAATGTTGCTTCAGCGAAAATTGAAATTATTTAGGTAAAAGGTACTCTAAATTAGAAATTTTGCATAGCTTTTTCAAACAATGTAGCATAAGTTGGAGGAATGATTTCAACCTCCTCTTCTTTTTTTCACAAACTCTTTTATTTCTTTCTTTTTTTCAGACAAATGGTTTCTCTCTTGAAGAACATTGTTTCAACAACATGGCGAAAAAAAGGTAACTAAAATTGTCAGATCTGGAAACTAAATTGAGAGAATCTTAAATTGCCAAATTTATTTTTTTTAAAACAACGCAGAAATTGAAATTACTATTTATTGAAAGTGACAATATGTTCACATGTCTAGTAACTGAAGTGCTTGATATAATCCGTATCGCTATTTCCCTTCAAATAAAAATTTTTCAGTTTATCACAATATCTCTTAAAACCTCTCAGCTTCGTGTTTCTCTCTCTAATAACCAAAATAACATTGATACAATTAAGAAGAAAAAAATAAATAAAAATATAGTTAATTGAAGGAATATATTTTCTTTGTACTAGTTTTGTGTTCAAATAAAAGTATAACTATTACAACGAGTCAAATACTTATAAAATAAGCTTTGGATAGTAATTAGGGGGGGGGAAAATAATGCTTCAATAACTCTTTAAGCACTTACATAAATTGGAAACATTGTGGATACATCCCAATCATGAAGCCTAGAATATATTTTTATAAGCATTTAATATTTCCATGATTTATATGTTCAACTAGGATTACGACATTTCGGAGAATTCATCCTTTCGAAAAGCTTAAAAGCCCTGAGCTAAAACATCCAACGACATTTTTCAAAAATTCACAAGGATGAAATATTAAAAAATGAAAGGTAAAATGGATATGCTTCTAGAAGGAAAAGAACAATTTTACCATCGCTTAGACAAAAATTTATCTGCAAATGGTGAAATTTCTTTCTTCGTAAAACACAGTTAAAAATAAATTTTAGTCACAGTTTATATACTTTTCTGCAGTTGTTCTTTCAGACGAAAAGATTTACAGCTCTAAGCCACAGTTAAACAAAGTTTGTTATGCATTAGGAAATGAAATTAAGCTTTTAAACCTAAAGTAAATGTCGATATTACCGCTATCATTAAAACAATTAGTAATAGTTACAAATATAAAAAAATACAAAGTGGAAAAATATGATGAGGATGGTTTTCTTTGCAGTTAAAATATATATAAAAAAAGCATGTGATGTCTTACTCATATTGACAGACAACAACTTCATATTCAATTGAAGCAGTTTGAAACACGTCACTAAATAGTCTTTTAGTCTAAAACAACCTAATTCAATAAAATAACCATATACTTAAAACACATATAGCTTGTTTCACAAATAAACTGTATTTATTGCAGAAAATAGGATGAAACTATTATTTAATTTGTTGTGAAAGAACATTTGATAAACTAAATAAAAATTAATGGAAAATATTTCAAACATTGCAAAGCAATAAACCTGGCAATTGTGACTATTTATTAAAAGCCCACAAAAGAAATCATTTGACAAAAAATTAAGAAAGAAAACATATAATTACATGACATTTTCTTTCCTTAAAAATAATCTACAATGAAATTTTAACGTTATGATGTTATCCTTATGATTTCAGTTTTCTTTTGGAACACAAACGCTATTAGTTTATATACACAGCTAACGTGGGAAGAGAAGCTTAAGATAAAAAAAAAAAAAAAAAACTGATTCATTTATCTGAAATCTTTGTGTCTAAACTGTAACTGTAACCGCGGAAGCGAGCGAACTGTTGGAACTAAGGAAATTTAATATATAGGAGAGCGCGTTGGAGGCGGTTCGCGGATGGAGTGCACGCTTGTTGTAATGTTATATAATATGTATATACTATTGTAAATATTAGAACATAGTAAAAGTGTGATTGTAAAGAACCTCATTCTTATTACGGTAAAGCCTCACAGCACTCGCACTAAACATAATTTGTTCTAGAGTTTTGGCCACAAAAAAAAATAAATAAATTTTAAAAAAAATTAAAAAAAAAATAATAAAAATAAATAAATAAAAAAAATAAATAAATAAAAAAAATAAAATAATAAATAAAATAAAATAAAAAGAATACATAAAATTAAAAACCTGAAAAAAAAACTTCCATATATAGTCAATTTATTTCTAATGCCTAATATATCATGCTTCATTGGTCAAATTAAACAGGAAAACAGTAGAGACATTACACAACATTTTTCCCATAACAACCAGGAATTTTAAATAAGAAAAATGGTGCTGTAAATGCTAGAAAATATTTAAAAAAGCTAAAACATAACTTTATTCAATTTATATACAAATAGTGATTAAAAAATATTCCTTTAAGTTGAGAGATAAATGAATAATCAATGCACGTAACGTACAAATCGTGAATCCCCTTAACCCATTAATGCCTAGCGTCCCTTTTTAGGGACGGTCCAAAAAAGGGTCTGAATTTCTCCAAAATGAACATTTCAACCAAATAATAGTGCTCAATTAGTACCTTGGTATTGTTTCAATTTGGTGATAACAGATTGCGGCACATAACTACTGTAAAGTGTGTTCTGCAGCAGTTTTAATATGACCTTTATCAAAAATGACATCGTTCACAATCTCAAGAAAAAAAGCTAAATTTTTAAAGTTATTCCCAGCTTCCCAGTTTATGTTAATTGCTGATTTTATTTTTTCATATAAAATGTCTTTTTAAATATTATATCGTAGGCCGAAAAAAAAATTTAGTAAAAAAAGTATGTACCCTCTGGGGTCTATCGTAACTTTTAAGGGACGATTTTTCTTTCCTTAATAAAAAAAATATTTTTAACATGATATTTTTTTAATTATTTTTCCTGACCATTAAACATTGTTTGTTACCAGTATACAAAATATCTTTGGAAAAAAAATGTCAGGCATAAATGGGTTAATTAGCAAGAGTATTCAACCATGAGTAAATCCAAAAGTTAAATTATTCTCGATCGAGTCATTGTTTTTTTAAAAGGCTATTATATCCGAGGGCGTCTTACCTGTAACTCTGAGAAGTAATAAGCATCAAATTAAGGTCAATGAAAATGAAAATCAATGTTTTCATTGACTTTGGCTTAACAGAAAGCCAAAAAAAAATTGATATCAACGAGTAAATTTGGAAAATATATACACAAATAAATAAGTGATAGTAAAAGACCTAAAGAGAACTTCCTACGTATTTTGTGTATTTCGAAGTTCCTAGTAGCTAAACTGCAAGGCGTCTAATTACTCGTATTTTTAATTTTCTTTTAATGTATGAGGGGGGTTTCTACTGTATTCGAGGCTCCTGCAGAGTTTTCTTGCTCCTTTGATAATGTTCATGGATAAATAAATAGTTTTTACCTTCTTAATTTAAAACTATAAGTGCTAGCAATTGGTCTGAAAATTCTGCTTAAAAAAAAACAAACTTTGTCTAGGTTTCTGCTGATTATCTCCAAAAAACTGAGTTTGGATGTTCTAAAAAGCTACTAATACAGGATCATCCTATTTAGTAAAAGTCCAGTCTTAAATATTCTTTCGAACACCTGTAAGTGGTTTTAAGAATAGTGACTTAACTCTGCTTGGAAATACCTTGATATACCCCCCAAATCAAAAATTTAGCGACTTTTTTTTTTCTCGCCAAGCAAAATACCTGTTTTTGTTGTTGCCACAAAAAATTGTTGCTGCAAAACTTTAAAAAAAAATTCAAAAAATAGTACAAAATGT
Source organism: Uloborus plumipes (assembly GCA_038373865.1). NCBI lineage: Eukaryota > Metazoa > Arthropoda > Arachnida > Araneae > Uloboridae > Uloborus > Uloborus plumipes. Next base: position 42,030 of record JAXGGA010007775.1, on the reverse strand, counting down.
AAGAAAATACTAAATTTGGTAACAGCAAGAACCTAAAAGCTGAAAAACCCTAAATTGGCAACACTAAAATAAGAAACAGCAACCCTTAAAAAGTTCGTAAAGGAGTGCCAGATTTGGCACGTAATTTTTGGGGGGTATATCAAAGTTATACCCTCTGCTTAGGTCTCTGATCAAAAAGTCAACGTTATTCTTCAAAAAGAATAGGGTCCAGAGGTGAATCAGGGACAGTTCAAAACAGCGGAGAAAAATGACCATTTATAAATTAAAAAGCAAAAAAATCTCGATGTAGAAGACAACATATGAGGACAGAGGATAAAGAGAAAAGGTAACCAATAAAAGCAAAATAACAGAAACAAAAGAAGACACACACACAGTGATGGCCACAGTGTGGACAGTATTTAAAAAGAGATTATGTCTTTTGCTATTGTAAGACCGCAAGAAATATAACATTTCAACAAAATACATTCTTATATTCGTCTTTTTAAAGAAAATTTCTCTACCCGTAAGTTCCTTATTAATAAATATATAAATAAATAAAATAAAATAAAATGCTTGAAATACGAAGAAAGAGTTATGCAGTAAAAATTATTGATGTACATGCGATACTGGTGACTGCAGTGTAATATTTGTATTTAGTAGGACAGTTTTTTTTCTTTCTTTTTCACGACTGTCACATGTTTCCCTGAACTGACGAGCGTTTTAAGCGCGTTTTTCCTTATTACGTCACTGCAGAAACAACAAGTGTTGAGGCTGTAATTTTTGTTAATATAAGAGAGTATTTAAGTAATGTAATTAAGTTTTTTTCTGCACTGAACTCAGTACTAAATTCTACTTAAAATGTGTTTACAACTTCGGGAGTTTTAGAGTTAGTGAGTCGTATTCCGTTTTGCTCATTGTAGACTTACAATTTACTCTCGAAAACCAGCTAAATCAACATGGTGTTGGCACATTTAGCTATTCCAACTGAATTGTCAAGATTATAAAATAGATATTTAATCGAATTTTCAGTAAACAAACTGTTGGACCTCCTAATATTTTTCAGAAAGTTTAGAATATAATTTTCATTAGATTTCACATCCAAAAAATACCAAAGCAATTTTCACTGCGCATAAAGCTACTTTAGTCTGAAAAATGACTAATGCGACATTTCTATATAAATGTTCCTTTTCACACCTGCAACTTGCTAATGAAGTTTCACTTCAACGAGCTCAACAGAACCCCACGCAATGGCTACTAATTGTTTAAATGCCGGTTAGACAAAGTGGGTGGATTGTGTCGCACAAATATTTTTCTCATCCGTTACAGTATTGTGTTTTTTCTAGCCACAATGATCACTTCAATTTTGTGCGTGAATAATCTAACAAAATGTCAGCAGTTAGTGAAATTTCATTTAGTAAATGTGCTCTTGACAATGTGTTGTCGTCGTTAGACGTCAAGTCTGCCTTTTAGATGTTAATTATTAAAATCCAATTATTGGAAAGCATTTTACTTGGAGTACGTCTTAAATGATCATATTCAATAAAACATCAGTAGAGCCTTTCAAGAGAGCTTTATGCCAGATTGGTTAGCTTCACTTTTACAATTCACTGCAATTTTTTTTAGTATATTTTGTTTTAAAAACAAGTCAGAAAACCCAGTCCTCTCTAGAAAGTTTACAAAAAATATTCTATACTTTTATCTTCCAAAAAATGCTTTACATTTCGTGACATTTTACACAGCTCGCTACGTCATTTAACATTTGTGAATTTACTATTGGAAAATATATTTTAAGTTTATTGAAACTGCTCTTACTGCAATGTAAAATTACGCACAATATTCTAATGACGTGCAAAAAATTAACCTAAAGGGCAGGACAGCTTTAAAAAAACTAATAATTCCTTTAAAGGGATTTAATTTTTTGTCATTTTGGATAACTATACACTAGGATGAAAGTGTTTCAGTACAATAAAGCAATATAGGCGAGTTTGTTTATAATAGATACAGTGTGACTCAAACTTACTCTGCATAATGTGATTAATATATAAAAATCAAAAGACACGATGTAATTTTGTAATTGAGTAAAAACAGAACCAAAAAGAAATGAAAACTAAATAAATTAAGGTTGTAATGATTATAACTATAATATTTAAAATTATTAAAGTAGATAAATAGTTTTTTTAAAAATGCTTAATTCAAAGCAGCGGAACTTTTCATAAATTTAACACTAGCCCATAAAAAGAGATGGTATTCTGGAATATGAATGTAAAAAAGAAAAGTTGTGTTGGTGTGCAGTATTTAATAAATACAGTTCAGTATGGAAATTTGAAATTCATAAATTTTGTTTATCAAGCGCAAATGCTTTTAAAAATGCTCGTAATCTCAGCTCTGTATGTTCATAAATTGTGCAGTAAATGGTAGGAAACAATATCATAATTTACAATTCGTATCTTTGAGAACATGTCATCATATACAAGCATAAATTTTCGTACTTCTTAAAAATTACTTAGATGAAATCATTTATTTGATGATAGTTGGTTGAAAGAAAAATTCCCTCGAAGATGTAGAAAAAACTCTCTTTGAAACAAATTGCCACGCAAAAATGTTTCAAGATTCTTTGACAGGCAGGATCTAAAGCCGCTACAGGAATGGAAAGAATGAATCACGTAAAACTCGAGTACTCGTCCCTCCATTAAGCAGCAAATGTCGTTAATCATTGATCTGTGAAGGGATAGTGAACAAGTTCGTTTCGTCCCTCGGAATTACAGCTTAAGAGGCTATTATTCATGCTCAGGCAACGATGGCATTGTCTAACGAACATTTCCCTACTCTCACGATAACTTAAACAAATAAATCAATAAATGCATAAATATGCCAGCGATCAATGCTGGTCTGCTGGAGTGCGCTAAACACAAACTCCGACATCATTATGGTTGGTTTTATTTGGTTTAATGGCACAAGAACCTTCATAGGCTACACTGCACCAAGACATCATTATGTGCACTTCTTGTAGATTATTAACCACAGTTCATGGAACTATTATGTTTCCATGCATATTTTTAGTAAGAAGAAAACTCAAAAAGGATGTCAAGGATAGATTCCTGGTAAGTTCGGAAATTGAAAAACATTTGTTTTTCAATACGGAATAATCCTTTGCTGAACCGTTTCCATGGCGATGAAAAGTAAGACATGTTCCCATGCAAATTCTTCGCGGAAAGTTTGACATTTTATTTTGGCGGATTATTTTTGTATGTACTTCTAGGTGAAGATATTTTAAATGCGAAGGAAAGGTATGAATTTCATAGGCACCTTGTAAGCGATGTAACTGGAAAATGCCAAAGAAATTTTTAGGGAAGAAAGGCTTTAAAACTATTACATTTATTTGGTTGACTTAAGGGATCAGTAGTAAAAGAATATATCGCACATCCAGAATGAAAGGGGCACATCTCAAAAAATGCATTTTTTGGAAACATATTTAAAAAGCATACCTTAGTACACCTTACATGAGAAACTGACCCAATTTTTTCTACAGTTAACAGTCTCAGCTAAAAAGCAACTTATGCCCCTATCATTCTCCAGATTCTGCCGATTGTGAAGGGAGAATTGAGTTTGAAAGGGGCACATCTTTGAAAATCAGAGTTCGCCGAGCGTCATTGGTGCAAATTATGGTTAGTACTTTTTTTAAACCAATTAAGAAAACCGCAATTTTGATTTGTTTTAAAATGACACTCGTTTTAATTGTTTGTTATTAAGTATAAATTGTTTGTGCACAAGTAACTTATGAAGGGTTCCTTTTTTTAGAACAAGAAAAATAGTATGATGTAACCTAGCGTCAAATCGTTAGGAATTATAAAATTTGATTTAATATCATTCTGAAATGAAACAGCGATATGTAGGATAAGTCACGACAAGAACTTCAAAAAAAAAGTAAAGGGTGTGTATGCCGATGCCCATAAGAATAGTTATTTTGAGATGTGCCCCTTTCATTCTCCACGAAAATGGAGAATGAAAGGGGCACTTCTCATTAATTACTGACTTATTTAAAATTGGCCGGGAAACGCACACCATAGTCACCTAGCAGAACCTTTAATCAACCAAGCAATGAAAGTTTGGCTAGTTGTAATAATTTATTAGAGCTAGGGCAAGGATTTGAAAAAGTTTAAATTTTCAAATCGATTTTTCTCAAAACAGCTATTTTAAGATGTGCCCCTTTCATTCTGGATGTGCGATATAGTTGGCCTATTTCAGGAGGAAATGGGAACCAAGTGTTATTGCTGCAATTTTAAATCCATTTCTTCCTTCTGGATGAATTGAGAAGTATAACTTTGTTCATTGCATCCTACACTGTTAGAAATGTTCCTGAAGTGTTACGGTAAAAGTTACTGTTATCCATGCAGCCAGTAATTTTTACCGTAAAATCTTTTCTTACCGTAAACTTTTAGCGAGAAAAAACGTGTTAAAAAGCGTGAAATGTGAGCAGCGGGAATTGAACCAGGGACCCCATGTGCGCACATCGCTTTGCTATACACCATATTAAATACGACACACCAGAAGAGCGGAGAAAGAGTGTTATTTGCAGCACTCATTAAGTCCCGTGGTGTATCCGTTACCGCTGCAAATACTATCCTTTTCCAACGCCTCCTAAATACTAAATGCCTGCAACTTTCTAGTTTTTAGCACAGAGCAAAATTTCGTTCTTGGTTCACGATACACTGCCATCTACCGGAGTTCTTCGGGAAAGAGAAATTAACGATTGGTTCATTTCCAATTTAAATTTAAAAATCAACCAATCAAAAAATTTAATTCGAATATTGTTTGGATCCATCGCCAATACTGCAAAATGCCCTTGGTTCACGATACACTGCCATCTACCGGAGTTCTTCAAAAAATTAACGATTGGTTCATTTCTGAATTTAAATTGAAAAATTAACCAATTAAAAAATAACAACGGCATTATCGGATTGCCGCAAGGTGGCGTTTAAAGTGGAACCCATCTCGACCGTAGCGAAGCAAATGTACTAGGCATTTAGTATTTAGGAGGCGTTGCTTTTTCTCGGTACAATTTACTGTAAAAGTTTATCTTTTACTGTAAGCGCTGCAATTTACAGTAATATTTACCATAAAAGTCTGCTGCGTTTTTAACAATGTAGATCATACTCCGGAAACTTGGTATGAAATATTTGCTTTGGCGACTGTTTGCTATATAGTCCAAATTATTTCTATTCCCTTCAGAGCCCTGAGAGATAAATATAACCAGTGATTTATTGCTCATATGATGTAGTATAGCTAGTCAAGGATCTTGAGTTCTTGAATCCAATAAGACCATTCTCGTCTATTAAATTAGTGCAGGGAGAGTACAGTGAAATACACAATTGGTTCAGAATCATAAGAAGATCTGCTGCAGTGACACTCAATAGGTGAGCCATAGGTTGCATAACACCCTCTAAACCCTTCAAATGTTATCCAGTTATTGAAAAAACAAAATAATACCGCTAAATTTAAATAAAATGCAAACAAAAGTGTAATTTGCATCACAAATTTATTCGTTTTAAAAGGTAGAAAGAGAGACAAACTTAGGCATTATCCTTTATTAAAGAGTGCAGTGTTTAGGAATTAAATGTAAACACCTAAATTGAGCATAGAATAAACAAGAACGATGAAAGTTATAAATAAATGCTTTTAGCTTTCTTTTGCCTGACATACAAAACTCACCGGAGATAGTTACTTAGTGTTTGTCTCTACGAGAGGGGAAAATGTAAGATCTCTTAACTAACGTAAACATTTTTTCTTGTTGTTATCTTTAAGCAATGATGACGCCTACAACTTAGATAGTTCGGAAACACACAGTACATTCAGAATGGCTTACCAATACTACTATGTCGTCACTCACCAGCTTTTAGCTTAAAAAATTTCCACAGGCATGGTAAAGACGGTCTTATTTCTTTTTAGGCAGTCTTTCTATTTACTTTAACTATACACGCATAGTATTATAAGAAGCAAATTGTTTTTAAGAACTGAAGGATGGAAAATTATGGAGGCAGAATGGTTGAGATGAGCAGCAGATGAAAATGAATGCTGTTGGATATGATCATGAAGGATGTCAATTATAGGAAGGAAAAGTAATTAAAAAGCAAAGGGAATGTTGAAAGCAAAAGAAACTATGTTAGATAATCTTTGAAAAATTGTCCTTTAGTAACAGTTGTGTTCAAATTTTCGCCCGATGCGAAACACGGGTGAAAAACATTCCTGTTGTCTGTCTGTCAATGCCCGTAATATTTAATAATGTCTGAACAATTAAACGTCGATCTTTGGGCGATTTTATTGTTCTGTTAATGTTTTTATCAGGTATTGTTCAGAGGCCTACCGGAACGTTTATCAGGGTCAGAAACCTCTGTACCTACCGAAAACCGTTAAGACCTTACAAAAGCTCGACTACGTGCTATGCCAAACACATCATTTACCACAACCATTCAGATGTATTAAGTAGTAAATTACCGCCCCTAAGCCTGGGCAAAGGAAGAAAAATACACCTTCAGCTCGACCACGTCATCCAGAGCCGGATGACATGGCCGAGCTGTGTGTATGCATCCCGATGTAGTTTGTAAAAAATTTATTAGGAATTTTACATTTATATGCCACTCGATTTTTTAGCTTATCATGATCGCGGCTCTTTGACACAATAACGTGTAACTCAAAAAAGGATAGAAACAAAACTGAACTAATTAATTAGAGGGATGGAATAATGTGTTAGCAGTACCAGCAGTATAAAAACCAAATATTTCCCATTTTCACTTTCCCGCATCAAGTCTAACATCAACGATGTGCGTAGTCCTGTTATGTAATTGTCACACCTTGTACTCTAAAGCAATACACATTACCGAACATTTCGAAAGCCTTATAATAATTCTTATTGAAAATAAATAGCAACAAAGAAACCAGATTTTAATTGGAAAAGCTTTCACACAGGCGAAGTGTCGTAAAGCTGACACTGAAAAACAGTTCCTAAAGTTGACATCTTCAAATAAAATCAAATATATAGAGCATTACTAGTTCTCTAAATAATTTATAGTGACTTAGTATCTCTTCTTTAGAGAGAAAAACGTATTTTATTATTTTTTTGCAAGATTGATAACGCTTTAAATCTTCATGTTAAAGAAGTCAGCTTAAGGAGCTGTATTTTGGAAGAGCGCTTCAGGGCACTTTATCTAAGTTTGAGTGTTTTTAGAAAAGAGTCTCCTATTCCGTCAAAGTATTGGTTTTGAGTATTAAATATTTAGTTTTCCTCTTGCTGTGTTTATTATTGTTTCGTTATTACATATTTTTGTTCTTTCTCTTACTAGTCAAAAGTATCTTGCATGTAATTATGACTATTCCTCCTTTTTCTTTTTTTTCATATAAAACTTCGACCATGTTTCCTCCCCCCCCCCTTTAGTAGGTTTTTTTTTTGAGACTCTAGAAGTTTTATGACCTTTATTCACTTGTGGTATCATTTTTGGCATTCTTTTATCTTAAGTATAAATGCATAAATGAATAAAACGACCATTTAGAGCAACTATAAAGGCTCTTTCACCTTCTACTACAAAGTAAGGCTGCGACATCGATGTTTCAACACATCGATGCTAGAAATTATAACATCGATTTCATGGATACTTCAACCAAAAAAACATTTGACCTTTTTTACAGATACTATTACGTACAAATTTAAATATAAAATAATCCCTCGTACAACGAGCCTCTTTAACCTCTCATTTGGATATATAGCGATTTTCCTTTGTCTCCTGAAGACATATCGACCGTAAGTATCGATGGTAATTGTAGAAAACTTTTCGCATTAAAATAGATATGGTAACTACTACTGATTGACTATGTTACTTTTTATGTACTTTTTTTCAGCTAAAACATAAAACATAGACATTGAAAAATAAAACTTCGAATGCAAAACAACGATGTTTAAAAATCTTTGACCGTAACTGACGGGTTGTAATTAATTTTTTTCCAATAAGACAGATACTGCAACTACTGATTAACAATAAATCTTTTACGGCATATTTTTTGGATTTTTTTTCTGAAATATTAACTATCCGAAATAAAAGGAAGAAAGAAAAACACAGTGAGAACAAATCAGCAATGTTTAAAAAATATCGAGCCCAAAACATCAATAATAATCACGGAAAACTTTTTTCAATGAGTATAATTCTGCAACTTTCACGATGAACAATATACCATAAATGTTTTAATAAATATAATAATCACACATTTTTACGCACCTTTTTTGCTAAAATACATAACATCGACATCAAAGAAAGCCCCAAACTGGAAACATTAATGTTTGAAACACACACACATCGATCGTAAGACATTTATGTTTCTAAAACATAGACACTGATGTCGCAGCATTACTAATACATAGCCTAATACAGCCAACCAGCTCAAATTTGGCTACTTTTTAGCTAAGCTGACAACTTTCGGGCTTCCTGAAAAGAACCTAAATCAAAATTTATCTACCACATCAGCGTGACACGTCCGAAAATGCCTGAAAAATGAGCAAATCTTGCCGGAAACCAAGATTTAATAACTCGGAAGGAGTATCAAATAAAGACAAATGACGAAGCCCAGGAAGCAACCGTTCTTTCTCTTCTAAATCCATTTCGAAGAAGTAAAGAAAAATCCATCCACATATACCTTACAAAGTGATGGATCGTAAACAATTTTGTTGTTCACTGGGCCCTTTTCTCGTGTATAATAAATAAACGGTTCATTAGAGGAGCTATTTATCGCTTCGGCTTTTAGATTCAGAAAGAGTAAGTTTTTGCATGAAACATTAAACTTTCTCAAAAGTTTCTTTTAAGAAGCCATTGTAACGTTACGGCTTTCTCAATTCGGTTTATGTTCTCTGTTAAGCACTTTTACTTTATTTGTTCTTTTCGTTGGTGGATGGATGCTTTATAGTGGAGTACTTAGCACACTCGGGACTACTTACGTTTAAAAAAGCAACCATTTTAAGAAACGGAATTAACAGAAAAGAGTTTCACGTTTTTTTTTAATAATTACATTTTGTTTAGATATTAGTTATCAGTCATTGCACATCATACATTTAAGATTTTATTTGTTTATTATATTAGTGAGGCAGGCAACACTCTTTTTACAATTTCGAGGCTTTTATCAATGGTTCTATATCTGTACAAAAACTAGTTCCACATTTTCTATAACGCAAACCGCTTCCTATGACTTTTTTAAGTCAATTTTTAATTTTGAAACGTGCAACTACTTACTTTAAAACACAGGTTATACTTGCAATAGCTCTCTGGGGATGCTTGGAGGGATGTAGTCTTATATTTCTTTGCATTTTCTAGGGAAATGAATCTATGAAGCTTTGCCCATTTTTAAAAAAAACTTTTGAAAGTGTCATGTCATAAGATTTATTTAATACTAGCAGTACCCGCACGGCGATGCCCGTGCAATAAATGCAAAGGAAGTTAACTAAATAAAGTTTAACTCACTCTTAAGACTTTTCTTCTTTTCGTGTGTGTTTGTGTGACGAACTTATTTATTTTTAGCGAAATTTTTACGTTTCAATGGAACTTTTGACACAACTGTAGTGCTAAGATTTTCGAAAACTCTCAACGAACATAGCAATATTGCCCTTGAAATTTAATATAATTCACCGATTTAACCGTAATTTCAATGTAAAATTGGCCGCTAAATCTAAATTTTTTAACATAGGGAACCGATTGTATCAGGTAGCTCAGCCACAACCATTCTTCCATGATTTTAATGTAAACATAAAAGGAAAGAAATATAATGTCCTTCGCGCCATCTCTTTGTAGTGATTACAATCTAACAGTGACCCTCAAAAAAGCAAGATTTCAGTGGCTGGGAGGTTTGATAAATTTCTCGATTGTTGCCAAACTTTACGACGCCAAATACGCAGAGTAACTGAATAGCTGTGTTAATGAAAATGTCAAAATGGAACTATTATTGTTAAAAATTTAGTGATAGCGGCATTAAATACTTGTTTTAAACATGCAATAAAATACTCTTTAGACTGCAAACAACTACTGTTCCTTCCCAGAGCGTTTTCTTTTTCTTTGATTTGGAGAAATTATTGTTTCCCAGGCTGGGAGGTTTGGTAAATTTTTCGATTGTGGCCGAACTTTGAGACGCCAAATAAGAAAAGAGTAACTGAACAGCCAGCACTATTTTTTTACAATAATAGTTCCATTCTGAACTTTTCGGTAACACCGAATTTTGAGGAAGTCAACTGAATAAATTTAAATTCACTCCAATCCCCTCTGACGAAAAATTATTATATCCTTTAGCTCAAATGCGCTGCACAACCGTTTAAATTCCACTTAAAGTCATATTAAAGTTTAAATCAATTCTCCAAATAAATATAAAAGACAGAAAGTTAAGTAAGTAACAGGAGATATTAATTAATCAAATTGAATAAATTTTCAAGGCGTACATCTATACGCTAATTTAAACCACAAAGTAACTTCAGGGACAAAAGAGCAGCTGATCTGGAAAATGGACCTAGTGTTTCAGTATTGCGTAGAGTTATGCCTTGAAAATCGGCTAAATTTGATTAATTAATATCTCCTGTCGTAATTAACGGACAGAAACGTGCTACAACTTTTCTTTTTCAGAAAAAAAACCCTTTCCAGTGATATATAATGCTTTGGGGTGGGGGAAGGTTTTCCCTCCTCAATTATGGCGGATACACCAAAAATGAGACTAATTAATTAATTTAAAAATAACAAATTCGAAATTAAAAATTTGGCTTTCGAGGTGCATTTTACTGGGGTACGTTCGAATTTTTGAGCCAAGTTTCAGGTCTGTAAGTGCTGTGGGGGCTTCTGGCCAGCGGTTACAAACATACAAACACCGTCATCTTTATATATATAGATTTAATTTAAACAACAAACTGCAGCAAAAATAATGATACCAGTAGTAATGCAGAACAGAAAAATTTTATGGTCCGTGTTCTGTTTCTTCAAAATGTGAGCCTAAATTAAAAATTAGTTGAGTTTGATTAGTGTCTTTAAAATTTTGGTCTGTAAAAACAAATAAATAAATAAATCTAAGTATTATTTCAGCTTTTTAGAGGGTTATATTGAAGATAGAATTGACGTTACTACACCATAAACTGCAGGAATATTGTAACTATGAGGTAAGAGGACTATCACTAATGTGATACATTGTTTTTAGCTACTAGTGTAAAGATATTCCTAAGTTTAATGAGAAGTTTTCTGTATCCAATTCAGTTATAGGTTTTCTACAATAAAGATCTCTCACGAGAGAGAGAGAAAGAGAAGAGAGAAATAAAGAGAAGAGATAAAGACATTGGAGGATTAGTCTCAACTCAACTCAACGTATTTAAAATACCTTAGCTTTAGGCTGTGCACAAATTTGCAATGTTAGAGTGTTAGAAATATAATTAAAGATTTTACCCAGTAGCACTATTTTGCATGATATTTTGCTTTGAAACATTTCGGAATGCATTTTCATTATATCGCTTTGATTTTTTTTAATTAAAAATTTATTTTTCAGTTTTAATTTTTAGCACTCTACATTATTTGTCAAGAATTGTATTGCGAGTAGTGCTCGTATTAAGAGAAGGCCCCTACAATTATACTTAAAAAAGTTTAAATTGTGGTTGAAATGTCTTTTAACTTTCTGATGAGTAATCCACTTTCTTAAAATGCTACATTTTAATCATTCAATTAAAGCTAGAGTGTTCCAACAATGCAAGAGAAAACTTTCCTTATTTTTGTAGCCAGTTAAAATGAAATACAATGTCATTGTTATTATTTGAAAGAAACTGCAATATATATGATTTGACTTACTTGAAATTTAATTAGTAAACTAACATTTTAAAATACATTTTAAAGTTATTTACGCAATACCATTAAAATTGCAATTAGAAAAGGATTAATTTGCACGGCAGGTCAAATAATGCTCTGTTTTTAAGCGCAACAAATCCTTTAAGTGCATTAAAAAGTATGTTTTTGGAAAATATGGATCTTTCCCCTTCTTTTTCCGACTAAATTATTTTGTGTTACTCTTACAATGAGGAATTTTTAGCTAATCCTTTCCAACTAAAAAATATTCTGGAAAGAGCATTAATATTATTTAGCATTATTTTTATTATTCATTTTTGCCCAGTTCAATAATATGTTATTAAAATTGAGAAGTTACAACTTTAAATGAATAGAAATAGTCTTTAAAAAATAGTTCTGCTCCTCGAAAACATAAATTGAAAATTTTTTAAGCTATTAAACATTAAATTCTAAGTTCAACATTCCATTAAACCTCTCTTATATGAGTAAATTACGCTCTTTTTCATTAACGGTCGCGTTTTTTTCCTAAACATAATTTCAAAATATTTTGAATTTCATTTGAAACAGCTACACAATGAATATTATTTTTAATTCAAATTACGTTATACAGCTCGGTCAGACTCTGAAATAATCCCAAGGGAGATTTTAATCAGCTGTTTTTATTGTTTTCGTACTGCACATTAAAAATGGATCTGAATTTTGATAAAATCTCCATGTAAAATATTTATTTTTATGACCAGACATGTTTATGATTTAATGTACTAGTTTTAATTCAAAAATTTTAAGTTTATCTTTTTAGAAACATAACATTATGATTTAAAATTTTTTTTTTATTTACAACGGAAAATATTCTTGTTTATAACATCAAAGATATATTTTTCAAAATCACTAATTCATAAAAACTTTTTATTCGACCTGAAGTAGTTAGCAATTAAAAATTTTAAAACAAAACGAAGACAATTTTTAGTAATATTTCGCGTGGCAATAAATAAATAAATTATATTTTTCTGATGTTAAGTATTGAAATGTCTGAACAGCCTCATTTTTATGCTATAAGTGAATTTAGGAATATCGTTCAAAGAGGAGTGGAGCTAAGCCGCTTTTCATAGAAATAATAAAATTAATCCGACTCATTTTAATAAGTATTCGAAGTCCATTTAAGCATTTTAAAAGTAACCATGCAAAGTATTGTTATAAACTATCCACAATTGTTGCTTCGTAGGGGGAATATCAGTGGTACACGTTGTATTTTTTGTGTTACAAACACAGCATTTTTTTGCATATTAAACAAATGAGGAGTTGACATTAAAATATCTTCAGTAAGGAGCATAAAAAATTTACAGTAGAGGGGAAATAGCGATTAGAAGTTATTAAAATTAATACCTAAAATAATACTTAAATCCTTTTATTTTCAAAAACATAATTATATAAAGAAAAATAAGAAAAACAAAACAGATCCATATAGTACGAGCTTATTGTTCCTCGCCCATCTCTAGTTGCTAGGCAACTGCTATTTGATTTGAATTTTATCAAGATCTAGTTATATATAGTTTTACTTTTTCTGGGGTTAATACAAAGTGCATTACTTGAAATTTTTATTAAAAAAAGTGTATACCTAAACCGATTCAAAAGAAGAAAAATTAGGATTGACAAAATGAAGCCATTTCGAAAGAAGTTTTTTTTTTTTAAAGCACCGTTGTTTGGTTATACTTCACGCAACTTCCGAAAAAAAAAATAATTAATTTATATAGTTTTCAAGTGCCATACGGGTATAAAAAAGACCTTATCCACATCTCTGATATATTAACATTATGCTCAACTTTCCTCTACGTAACAAGATATTTATTCTACAAACATAACTTTAACTGCCCGCAGTAGGTAAGAATGATCATTGCTTGAGCTATCGAAACATTAGTTTAATCATTGTTAGCAAAGCGAAGGCTTTGTCGAGATTTGTTCTCAGGATAATGACAGATTTCATCTCTGATATCGAAATTACTAGTTCTATAGTGTGAAGGTTATAAAGTTTCTTGTCTAAGATGAACGAGATTTCTGCACGAAGTGACAATTTCTCTGATCATATCTCTTTCTGTCATATTGTGCGGATATGCCGTACTGTAATGCAGAGTTTCTAACGGTTTTCAATCTTACGGAATTCTTTTGACAGAGTTGTACGGACAACCCCCCCCCCCTCGGCGCATAAACTATTATTTCATCAAAATCTTTTTTTTTTTTTTTTTTTTTTAAAGAGTCAGTGTTTATCTGAAACGATAATGAGCACAAAAAATAGTATACATCAGTTTCAAATTTGACAGAATGATGTAACACATCTTAGTTTATTATGCAATGAGTTACCTCCTATAAGCCAGGGCTAAAGCAGAACTAAAGCAATTACACCCACAGCTCAGTCATAACATCCTGAGACTGCAGTTTCGTCCTTATTCTTGACTCCTCATTCCTTTGTTGGCTATCTTAGCTACAGTAAGAGGATATTTGCCTCCAGCAAATGCATTTAGAAAAGCAGCTCGGTCATTAGCAATTCCTGACTGAGGAGTCCAGAATAAGGACGAAACTGCGGTCTCAGGATGTCTGGGTCGTGGTAGCCCGATTGGTAAGGTGTCGGACTCGTGCCCGGAGGGACCCGGGTTCGATCCCAGCCGAACAAAGATCCTCCGTCCTGATTAATGGTGGCTGGGGGACGTTAAAAATGTCGTGGTCGCAAAGTCCTCCAAGTGAAACGATACCTCGGGGGGGTAGGCCAAGGGTTTGCTCGACCCTTGGTCTGGTTGAAAAAAGAACAGAGCGCTCTTCAGGGCCCTATCCCGGTTATACCACGAGTTGTGGTAGGTACGGGAGACCTGAAGTGTGTGAAGTCTCAGGATATTATGACAGAGCTGTGGGTGTGTTTCACCTTAGTTTATTCTTTATTTTGGAGACGGCAAACCCAGTTTCTCATCAGCAACGGTCGCGATATTCTGCCGAATTAGGCGACCTAACAAAATTTGTGGCCAAATTTGGTGACAAAACAGGCTTTATGTTGCCACCTGGAGCACAAACTATGGAACCAGTTGATAGCTTTCATGGCATAACTTTTAATGAATACATCCGGTACGTAAAAGCGGAGAGGAAGGAGACTGGTAGAAATGGCTTCATCTAAGTGTCATGTTTACAGTGGCATTAACATTGAACCCACATAAAAAAATCCGGAGGCGAGACGACAGATTACAAAAGTGAAGCTTTTATACAAAATTGCTTTGCGAAAATAACTTCCAAAAGGGGGGTCGACATTTAGAACTAAAATAAGGGTATGATGTAAAAAACATCTTACGTTATTAAACATATTTGAAAAATTAAATATATAATGATTTATGTTTTCCTTACAGTTTGAGCTCGTTAATAACTTTTACTATTTCGGATGTTATTTAGGAGAGCTTGACTTCAAAATACATTACAGAAAATGTTTTCCCATTTTTAACCTTATTTTTACCAAGAAGTGCCTCTAATGCGTTGAAAATCCTGCATAATCCCCCGTAAAACTCCTACACTTGCACTTTCTGTGTTTCTTTATGTTTTTCACTTTTAAACTCATTTACGAGTTTTCCCTAGACTTATTCAAAACGTGTATTTTAGTGCTTTTATCACATTTATTCCTTTTTTTTAACTTTATGCCCCGCATACTCATTTTTGTTTATTTTTATTTTTGCTCATTTTCATTTGATCACTGGGAAACTCAACAACAAAAATAACAAAATAAATATGCAGATTTCAAAATATTGCTATATATAAGTGATACTGCCAATGCAAAAAATGCTTTATGGTACACGGTTATGGGCCTTTTTACCAGTTTTTGTGCGTATAAAATTGCTCTGGAACTGAATGATCTTTGATAAGATTATTTTTTTCTATTTAAATTAAATGTTAAACAAGGTGGTACACTTTTCGTATAGCTTCAGCTAATAAGTATAAGAAGATCTCGTCATCATGATTTTCTGCAGAAACAAATATGACATTATATACTAAATTTAATCGTTCTTCTACTGAAAAGTTTTCTTCAAGGAATTCGACAGTTAAATGAAGCGATAATAATTAATATCTTACCAGAAAACCACAGAATAGGGCAACAATAAAAAAATAATCAACTAGTAACAGTGGGAAGAGTATAGTAAATATGTTTCTGGACGCATAAGTAATTTACAATCGTGGCCCCATTATCAAAATTTGAGGTCTAAAACTCTGATGAAATTTTGCGTAAAATTTTGAAATATTTTTTTCGGTTCATCTTCGGTCTTGAAATTTGGCATGTTTTTAAAATTCTGGAAAATGGTACTACCTATATCTCGTTAACGGGAGCACGAGGGCAAAAAAGAAATGTACCAGTATGCTAACCTTTCGATTGCTCACTGTTGCACTATTCGTCTCGTTCCCTCAGAAAAAAAAAGAATACTGTTTTTACTATTCAAAACAGTTAATTATATAGTAATAAACTATAAAAATGGCTAATTTTACAGTACTAATCTGCAAAATTGCTAATTTTACAGTTTATTACTGTGCATTTTAGTTTTCAACTGGAATCTCTGCTACCAGTATTATTGTGTTGTTTTTCCAGTATAATACAGCTAAACTTTACCGGAATAAACTATAAAATTGCTAACTTTACAGTAAAAATCTGTAAAATTGGTATTTTTACAGTATATTACTGTGCATTTTACAGTTTTAAATAGGAAACTCGGCTACCAGTACTATACTGCAAAAACAACAGTACATTTTTTGCAGTGTGGCTGCTCATCTGATGCATTTAAGGTTGGCAGATCGTAAAGTGTGATCATCTCTCAAAACACTCTCAGTAGCTCCCTTCACAAAGCAAATACTCATCATCACAACACATAAATAACTATGAAAAAGCGAAATGCAGTGAACTCTCACTAATGAGCCGGCTCAAGAGACCAATAGAAAAAGGCGCATAAGTAAGAGAGACGTATAAGTGAACCAGCTTATTTACAGGACTAAAACGCAACATACGTTCTAATGAAAGAATGAATAAGAATGTTTCTATAGAAGAGGGACATATTAGTATGTAGCAAATGCACCCACAGCTCGATCATATAGCATCCTAAGACTGCAGTTTCGCCCTTATTATGGGCTCCTCAGTTAGGAATAGCCAATGATAGAGCCGGAGGCAAAAATCCTCTTATTGTAGCTAAGATAGCCAACAAACTGGTAGATAAAATGAATTTATCTTACCATATTAGTATGGTTTGGCAATTACTGTAACGTAACTACAATGATAAAGAGAAAACAAAAATTCTAGCATACCTAATTACAAACTGTTCCCTTTAAAACGATGCATAATGGATAATTGTCCCTTTACAAACTCTAGTTTATGGGGAAAAATGCCTTCCGTGAGCAAAAAAGGCGAAAGATTTAAGAGGAAAGTGAAGAAAAATGCTTATTTTTTTTTTTTGATTAAATAAATTAAATGTTTTACATTTCATTGAAAATTCGGCGCATAAGTGAAATATTTATCTTTAGAGCGACGCATAACCGAATGATAATATCATTATTTTGCTATGGGATGTGCTGGGACCATTCAAAATCGTCGTATAAGTGAAAAAGGCGCATAAATGAGGCGGCGTATAAGTGAGAGTTCACTGTATTGACACTGGTTTGTGAAAAATTATCCTTCACCGCTTCTTCCACACCCCATATACAATTTTAGTAATGAGAAAAGAAAAAAAAGATGGATAACATTTTTCTTCGTCAGGAATTGGATAACTGAAGAAAAAAAAAGATAACTAGCATTGTAGTACTTAGGGACTCGAGGGACTAGGAATGAGAGAAACATGATAACTGGTTGACTGAAGAAGTCCCATTTTTCCAAAATACAGCTGAAATAACAAGAAAATTAAAGTACAGTCGAGCCCGCTTATTAGAATATCGGTTAAAATAATATCCCGCTTAATATAATACTTTTTCAATGTACTAAACTGTTGTAATGCATTATTTTAATTCCGGATAATGGAATATCCCGCTTATCAGAATATTTTCCGTGGCAAATAGTTATTTTATTAAGCGAGCTCAACTGTATCTCTTTTCATCCTTTGGACTGAGAAATATTTCAAGAGAAAATATCGAAGGAATACAGTACCTAAATATTTAATCGTTTCAGAAATTTTTATTCCACCCCTTATTTTGACTATTAACTCATGGACCAAAAAAATGCAATAACACTCAATATTAAACCTCATCACGAACTTCATTTGCATAAGCATCAAAGATAAAAGTTCCTTTGTGTTTTGAGCTAATATGCTCCGATCAATAACTTTTCTAATCATATTTCCTGTTTAAATTTCTCGTTCTTATGCAAATTAAGTGACGCATAAATCAGTGCAGCAGAAAATGAGATATGATACTTCGTGATTTAAAAAAAAGTAAGAAAGTAGTCGCCCTTTATTCAGTCTTTTTTGTTTTATAAAATTTATATTAAGCTAAAGTGCCGCAGAGCATTAATTACTGATTTGATTACCTCACCAAGGAACCGCAGATAACTTTAGTGCAATTTGCATTTCATTATTGGGTATCATTTAGAGATCCTCTGGGTTTAGAAAGATACATTACTAAAATAAGATGCTGCATTAAGCTTTCTAAATTAAAAACTAAGTTGAATCCATTTATGCAAAACTTGATTGGACAAGTCTAAAAAAAGAAGAATGTTGATACCACACTATATCTATAGTTATCTTACAGAGTAGAGTCAGTAGGGAACAAAATGGGGTAGTTGAAAACAAAATCTTAAATAACACTTGTGATACTTGTAGATACTAAACTGTTGGTGATTTGGTAACACATCGAAGACATCCTGAGACTTCCGCGTGTTTCCAAACAGTTTCTCATGCATCATCTGCATTTTAAGAAAAAAAAAAAAGTTTCCGCAAAAAGTTTTTTTTCCCTAAATTGAGTTAACTTATATTTTCCTCTGAAGCTGCTTAACAAATAATATGCAGCTGGTTTTAACTGGTTCGATACATTATGTGGAGGGTTACTATCAACATTCAATTGTGCATTTTACCTTCCTAGCTATTTTTATGTGCAATTGAGGCGTTTACATTTTCCCCATTAATCTTGATATCTGGGATAATCTTGTTATCTGGTTGCTGTTGAATTGGGAGAAGAATTGAACGTATTTTCCTAGCTGTGACACTCCTTTTAGATTAAATTTGGACGATACAGTTGGTCGCATACGGCCTAGATATCAGTTTGATTATTGCTGTTATAGAACTCGCTTTTAAACTGATGGCGTGTAGTGCGATTATCTAACTACGTCAACCTGATGGTGGATACAAATAGGTTGTTTCCATTTGCTATGTAGACTTTTAAGTAAAGGAAACAGGATTTCGTTCATCAACAGACGGTCAAAAAGTTACTCTCAGAGTTTAATCGTGGACCTGAAGTACAAAACTAATTCATATTTGGATAGAAAATTGAAGCATTAAATTGCTGGGTTTTTTACCTCAACCCTGAAGTTGATGACTTGCCGCAGAGAATACACTAACTTGAAGAGAATAAAATCTGCTTTAGTGAAAGCAGTGGACAATTTCCCACAAGTGGTGCGTATCGCAATAGATGATTGGTCCCGGAGACTCAGAGCTTGTGTCGAAGCAAAATGGGTACAATTTGAATAATTCTGTTTTAGTTTTCACTAATAAAAGGCTGTAATTTAAAAATGTAATATAAAAAATTAACAATCTTGTGTTGGTCATTTTTTGAGGCATATTTTGGTGGAGCAGAATTTACGGCAAGATTAAGATTGGAGTGAACTTAGAAATAGGAGCTAATTCTAGGTTTGCAAAATTTTACTAGTCATTTTGTGTGCAAAGAAATATTTCACAGCTTGAAATTAAAATGCTATTGAATATTTGCTAACTACATTAATAGTAGAAAACTTATGAAGATCAAACCAGACACAATTCAATGAACTAAGTTACCCAGAAAATTCAACGTCTTTGTTTTTTATCATTCTGTCAAAGAATTTTTATTTTAACAATATAAGATTTTTTAAAAAAGGGGAATAAAATCTTTATTCTGTTTCAGTGCCCTTCTTTGCTGCAGTACAACTTTCCCTGCTGTAACTTAAAATGGCTTTTTGGTTTCCCATCGTCCACAAAAACTATTTTGTCACTATAATTTGAAATCAGCTCACGCTATATGCTAAGAAAAAAATTAAACAACAAATGTAACTAATACGTAACTGCATTTTTGCTGACAAAATTCACCAAAAACATGCGGATATGAAAACTAGTACAGTAAAATCTCTCTAAGCAGCCACCCCTTGGTGAAACTGTGGCCGTTCAGAGGGATTGGCCGCTGTAAAGGGTTTTTATTACAGTTGCGAGATAATTTCTATCATACCTAATTTAAGCAAGTCTAACACATATTTTTTAAGTTTAAACGAGGCTTGATACTTTTCTAAAGAGAAAATTGTGTTTTATTTGCTGTTTTATAACATTAGCTTCCTATGACCTTGCATCAGGGTGCCTTTGCTCTTTTTCTGCACTGTAGTTATCAAAGCCACCCCTAAGATGATCTTAAGCCAAAAGGATGAAGCTTAGAAACAGGGTGCATCTTTTTTAAAAACTGATATGATGATCCCCACACGGAGGCTGGCCGGCTCGCTGCTAGGGGGAATGTTAACATTTGGTCTATAAGGCAAAAAATCCGTGCCACGAAAAAAATGGCCTTTTAGAAACGGTGGCCTATATAAGAGGTTTTATTGTAATAAGGTTTCATCTGGTTTTATGGTGATATATGAAAGCTACAGTTAAGTTAATATTACATACAATATAGGCAATAAGTTTATATCTCTAAGACATTAAAGTTTTTTTCACTTACCATTTTTTAGAAAAATAATTACCATTTAAAGCAACACAGAACATTCACTAAATTCGTCAACTTACCTAAGAAAAGAGATAAAGAAATTAGTTTTTCAATTGAATAACTGCTAAATTATTAATTACAATAATTACTTAGTGAACAATTTTTAATCTTCAATTGGTAATATAAAATAGTGAAAGTGGTAACATAAATAGTGAAAATACATAACAGTGAATAACATAAATGGTATATATTGGTAACATAGTGAAAATATTTCAAATAAGAAAACAAAGTTTCTCAAGTGTAGTAATGCTGAATTTCTTATTTATAATAGAAATTGCGTAGTTCGTTAAGTTAAACTATTAAATGGTTTTAGAGCTCGGAAGTCAGCGAATGCATTTTAGCATAGTTTAAAACAAGTGTATTTAAGTCTTGACAAATTTTGTACAGTTTCGATAAAATTGACTTTTACTGACGCTTCGTTTATACTAAATGCCTATCACTTTCTGGGTTTTAAAATAGAGTAAAAATGAGCCCTAACTTCGGAATGCACTGCCATCGACCAGAGTTCTCCGAAACCAAAAAATCAGAGAAATCAACGATTGGTTGGTTTCTAATAAAAAATTTCAACTAAATTGTGCTTTGATCCCTCGCCAATAGCCGTAGGCGGCAAGGCAGGGCTTCCTTCCGAACAGTTGGATTCCTTTTTGAGGCATATGTGGTAGGCATTCAGTATTACAGGGGCGTTGTTTTTTCCCTCTAAAATTAATATTCAGCCTCACTTAAAGATAGAGGAAAGACGACAATCTACTTAAGGTACTGTACTGTTTTGGTCTCTCCGTTGGTTGATTGAGACAGAGGATGCAAGTTATATTCTAGCATTTTTATAACTATTTACAGCTATGTTACAAATTATAAGTTTAGATATTTTATTCACTGCGCAACAACATCCTTCCGTGCTGTTCGCTCTCCAAATCGCTTCTCTCTGCTGACCCCCCCCTCCCCCAGTCTGGGTATATAAGGTACTGTCTAAAATTTTTTCGTACGACCTCCGCCGCATCTGCGCACGCACCTAGTCTCTTCGGACTTTATCGAAATAGGGGGGGGGGGGGGAAGCAACGAGGAAGTAGTAAACGAACAAAAGCTGAAGGCATCGGATAAAGCGCATCAAAAACCTAACTCCCCCTTTTCAGATGGAAGCGTCCGTGGCTGCCAGGCACACAAAACGCAAACAGACAGTAGCTTTTCCGTCAGGGTGTGTTTATCTGACAACATGTGTTTATCTCAACTCTGAAAACGATGAAAGTTATTACCGCTCTCTTTTTAAAGCGTTTACCTACTACTCGAATTTATGTTCAAGAATAGTGTCACGGATGTCGCTTCACACCAAACAGGAATTCTCGCAGGGCGCATCAAATGTCAACAATTCGCTATATTACAGTTGTACACAAGAAGCACATGGCTGGGTTTCGCGGAAAACGAACACTTGTTGACTATAATCTCGCATTCTTGAGAGTCCCCTGCCTTTGGTGTTAATAGACGCAAAACAGCACGTTTCGTCTGAAGGTTTCACTGCGTGGGGTCCAAGCATTGGTGGCCCAAAAGAATTTCCATATCGCGTCAGGCGATGTTAACACTAAACAGGCATGTGAAAATGGCCCACCAGTGCAGTACAATATAGTCCAAGAACTAGCAACGTCAAAAAACAAAAGACGTCTGGCTCTTTCATATATATTTCCCTATGCTCTTCTAAGCATCATGCGGGGTGTCTGGTGGCCGAGAGTGGTTGCGTTTTTTACTGTGCATCGTACTTGTACTGGAAAAAAATAAGGATTTTTTAATTTCGCGCATATTTTGCAAGGGCAATTGCCCTTGCAAAATTTTTAGGCAATTTCGCGTCAAATCAGTCATGGGGAAAAAAATGTTTTTGACTTCACCATTTCCGATTTTAACAAAAATTGGTGATAAAAGATAAGTAATCCTGCCTAATTTTAGATTTCTACTTCAAAAATTGCACACAATACACTGCTGTTAAAAAAAAAAAAAAAAGCCAAAAGTTTTTTACAAGCAGCTCTTTTTACTTTCTTCTATATCTATTATATAGAAGAAAGTATTGGTTTCGTGAAAATTTTCGAATGTCGAATTTTGACGGATTTGCACGTTTTGAGGTGTGCTGAGTCCATTTCGACCATTTTTGGGAAATGTCTGTCTGTGTGTGTGTGTGAGTCTGTATGTGTGTGACCAGTTTTTGTGGCCGCGCTAGAGCAAAAACTACTGCATGAAATCGAACAAAATTTTTTTCACATATGTACCACCATGTGAACTGGTGCACCTGACTTTGTTTAGCGAATTCCTCCAAGGGGGGTGGAGCAATCGCACGTGTTCTGCGCGTGGGTGATTACTATATCTCAGGAAGTAACCGGCGAAATCAAACGAAAATTGGTCCATAGGTAGACCCTACTGAGTACAGGTGCTGATTCAATTTGCGTGTCAATATCTCAAAGGGGGTGGAGCAATCGCACGTGTTCTGCGCGGGGGTGATTGCTATATCTCAGGAAGTAACAAGTGGAATCAAACGAAAATTGGTCCATAAGTAGACCCTATAGAGTACAGGTGCTGATTTAATTTTTGTGTCAGTATCTTGAAGGGGGGTGGAGAAATCGCACGTGTTCTGCGCGGGGGTGATTGCTATATCTCAGGAAGTAACAGGCGGAATCAAACGAAAATTGGTCCATAGGTAGACCCTATTGAGTACAATCGCTGATTCAATTTATGTGTCAATATCTCAAAGGGGGGTGGAGCAATCAAAAGTGCTTAGTTTGTCATTGCACCTACTGTATCTCGAGAAATATTGCTGAGATTTGAATGAAATTTGGAATAACACTAACCCAATAAGGAAGCAAGCATCGATTAAATTTTGGCGGCAATCGCCCCAGGGGGAGGGTGGGGTGATTTTTGCGCTTAGTCAACAATGCGAAAAATCAATTCATTAAAAAATCGCTTTCACGCTATTTAATTATCAAAACAGCTGAAAACTTTCAATGATTTGAAATTTTTAACTGTTGCCAATTTCTTTTTACTAACAAATAAAATGTTTGCAATTAATCTAAACAAGGCTTTTGCAATGATTTCCAATTTCGCTCATTGATTCTGCATTTGCAGGGTTATTACGATAATTGGGAAATTGGAGCTGTTTCCAATTATTCGGGCGAGTACGTATTTTATTTTGTAACTGGAATTCATAAGATAGATATAGAAGAAAGTTTCGTGACGGCCACGACAGCTAGTTCTAATTGTAGTAAAATAAAAATCATTGTGAAAGCAAGAAATAGATATTCAATCCACTGATATATTACACGACATACTTACGACAGGTTGAAGCTTCTAATTGCCACAGAATGGTTAAAAAATCACTATTTTTAACAAGCAAAAATTAAAATGCGATGCGCAGTAAAAAACGTAACCACTCTTAGGGCCCTGCTCCACATCAGCGTAAAACGCGACCGAAAACTAAGGCAGAAACCGAAAATCCGAGTACTTTCCATAAGAAGACTATTTGCTCCATTTTACGCTTCTGTTTTATTTTTCTGCTTTACGTCAATGTGGACAGGGCCCTTAGTTGCCAGACACCACATGCTGCTTGGAAGATCATAGGGAAAGATATATTAAAGAGCCAGACGTCTTAAAATTATCACTCGAACACGTTGCTAGCCTATTAGCGCATGATTTGAACTTTTAATGAATTGTCGAATGGCAACCGTTAAAAAACCACTCGATTATCTCTGTTTTCTCTTTACCATTCACTAGGAGCCCCTTTTGCCCTTAAAGTTCACGAATGGCGTTCATGACTTGAAAACTCAGACCTTCTGTGGGTTCAGTCTTTTCTTCAATTCCAACAGTGGTTGGAAGATTGTCTATGATATTTCAAAGCTCATTTAAAATATTTACGTATTTTTTTATCTGGAAAGAGACATTAAGGAACCCCTTTTTCCTTTAAACCCTCCGCAAGTTCCTTAAAAACCTCGAAACACGTGCCTGCTATCAGTTTGCAAATTGGTGTTGATATACATTGTTTACTATTGTTAATTTCCCATTAAATTATACTAGTAGTTTTAAAAAGTTGAAAAACACTGTTTACCGTTTATTTCGTAATAGCCATTTTTTTTTTTTTTTAAGAAAACGAGATAAAATTACGGAGACTTTTAAGCAAAAAAGCAAGTGAGAAAAGTGAGAAAAAAGGGAAAAAATATTCATCCATTAGTAACGTAAAACTAGCAAATGAATTTAATATACGATCCCTTCTATTTTTGATAAAAATTCTCAAGATCTTTCATTAAAACTAAAACGAGAGCACATACTTTCCGTAAGATTAATATTTCTCCCATCCCAGTGTTTGCAAGTCTATTGCTCATTTTCATCTCAAGAAACTCGCTGCTCTAAATATTATTCATGAGAATAAATTAAGTTACGTCTTACAGATTAAACATGGCACTTACAGATTCATGAACGCTTCCTTTGTGTATATACATTCTTTTTTTTTTTTTTTTCATTCCCCTTGCGCCATCTCGCGACTTTTTCTTCTTTCCCTTATGGAATAAATTTTCTTGGCTTATTTGTTTAGCTTAGAATGAAGGATTTGACTGTTGCCAAAGCAGAGATGTCAAGCAGTGAAAATGCTTATATGCTGTCGGTTACAGTTTACCTCCCCATTTTTTTTCTTCTAATTTTATATGCTTTTTTTTATTGCATCGTTTCTTTGTTGTTTTCTTCCCTTTGGGATGTAAAACATTTATGCAAAAGGAAAAGCATTATATTTTTTCAAGGTAGAATTGCATAAAATATTTTTGTTTTTCGTTTCAAACTTTCAGCCACATAACTCTAAAAATATCAATAATAAAATGACTGAAACTCATATAAGTTTAGGCAACAAAAAAAAATTTACTTTTTACATCAAGAGCTCATGATCACCATTTTTTTACTTTTTTAAGATTTTTTTTCTTGAAATGTTCTTTTTTTTTTTTAAACTTTGAAGCGTACAGTTCAGAGGGAAATCTCTTAGTGTACTGAATCGCTCCTAAGCGAGTTAAATTTTTCGTAGCAAGTAGTATATATATATATATATTTTTTTTTCCAATGATTCTTTCTCCGTCGTTTATAAAAGGCATTTGGGGGAATTTAATCAAAAAAAGCCGATTATATTTTATATATTTACTGCATCCAACGTGAGATTCTTTTAATGAAAAAAATTAATTGGAATTTCGAACGGGGATCATACACCTATGAAAGGCGTACAATCAAAATAACTCAATAATAAAAAAAATCTACATGTTAATTTTAATTAAATTTTCTCTACTTTTATTACCATTTTACACCTACACCTACAGCAACTAACTAATGTTGACGTCTATTCCACAATGCATTTATCAAAAACAAGTTTTTCTTTTCCAGTTTGCGTATTAGCGATGAGATAATCCTTCTTTTCAATGGTTGAAAGAACATTTGAATGAGAAAATAAACAGTACATAATCAAAAATTTTTAAAATGAGAACACGCAACATAAGAGATAACGTGAGCGTCATTTTTGCGATGACGAAATTTCTGCTTGTTGCAAATGAAGTAAAACTAACAATCAGTTAAATGAATTAAAAAGGAAAAAGCGCTTTAAAACATTTACTAACATTTATTAATCATTTATTAAAGTTTCACAAGAAACCAACATGTAATATAGAATTTAGTTGAACAAACTGGATACGAATGCAGTACCAAATTACTAATAAAAAACCAATAAAATAATTATTTATATTTTTACAAGAAAATGCTAACTAATAACTGATGAATACATAAGTTTAAAAATTAAAAGAAACTAGAAGTAAGAAAAAAAAAATATGTAGAAGTATTTTTTAACACAACAGAATCACCAAGCGCAAATAACAAAAGCTTTCATTAATTCATTGAAGTGAAATTTTAAGAATTTAATTTCAAAACGGTCAACATTCTACTGGGTTTCATTGTCCAAATATTTTGAAATTGCTCATAGAAGTTAATAATTTGTTACTTGAGAATAAAATAGTTTGTTACATGTTTTTTAAGTAGCTATTAATGACACAAAAGCATAGAAAATACTGCATTGAAAAGAATTTTCATTTGCATAGATCGTGTCTAATAAGCGTGATTATAAAAGATTGCAACTAGTGATTTTTATTGATGGTGTTTAAAAACCTATTGAATATAATTAATAGTTTAAAACGTTTCCTGGTGTTTTATTTTTCGTGATTGAGTATTCTATGTTTCTTACTTCTTACTTTATAGATTTGTTTTTTCTTCATACCCGTTAAATATCTAGCAAAGTCTTCTTAGTAGATTTTATATCCATTGAAAGACTTTATTAATTTTGTCATAATAGGGCTGCTGCAATTGAAAAATTTGAGAAATTAACTACTTTCTTTTCCGTCTTTTTCCGGTTTTTTTTTTTTTTTTTTGATAAATTTGTGGTTCAAACTTTAAACCAAATTAAATATTATTTCTTCAAAAAAAAAACCAACAAAACAATATCCTAGAATACTAAGGCAACATAGCAAGTTCAAGCTTGAATGTTCCAACCTTCATTCTAGCTCTGTCATCATAAAGACCATTTGTGTACGACAGATTAAAGTTTATTTATGTTTTTTTTTAATTTTTATATTTTTAACAGAAAAACTCTGTATTAAAAGTTGACTTTTCAGTTGTACTGCACTGGGAACATGGCAACAGCTTTGAGCTTGGATCATACTGCGCAGAAGTGCCGGGCAGCGGCGAGTCTTAAATAGCCACGGCACTAGCGTCGTGCGCGGGTAAAATTGTCAGTAAGTTTAATAGGACCCTCCCCCCCCCCCCCCCTACATCATCAAACTGATAAAAGAAAAGAATAAAGTGAAGAAACAGTGGCAAGTTAGTAAAGACCCCGAACTAAAATGTAGACTTAACTTGATGCAGTCCAACATCAAGAAGCTCACTGAGGAACACCGTACTCAGACATTTAATGATTACCTCAGTCCATTGGATAACAACACCAAAACCTTCCACACTCTTGTCAGACATTTCACCAAAAAGTCACACCCCATTCCCAACCTTCATGCTAGTCATGAAAGTCTGGTGTTCACTACTGAGGATAAAGCCAGTGCCATTGCCGATACCCTTGAGGATAATTTTCAACTAAATGCCCAGGAGTATGATGAGGACACGATTAAATTGGTTAACCGCACAGTTAACAATTTTTATAAAAAGTGCCCAAGCACACCTCCCCCTTTCCTCACCTCGCCTCTTGAAGTCATGCTTACTATTAAGAATCTACCAGTTAGGAAAGCTGGTGGTGAGGATAACCTCAAGAACATGCATCTGCATCGACTCCCACTCAAAGCTATTACTTACATTACCAAAATCATTAATAAAATTATGACATTTGGTTACTTCCCTAAGATATGGAAAAATGCTATAGTTATCCCCATTTCTAAGCCCAATGCCGACCATACCTTTCCACAAAACTATAGACCAATCAGCTTACTTAGCGCCCTCTCCAAACTCACTGAGAAAATTTTACTCAATAGAATCAAAAACCATATCAAAGATCACGAGATAACCCCTAACTTTCAGTTTGGATTCAAGGAGAAGCACTCCAACACCCACCAACTTGTACGCATGATTAATCACATTCAAGAGGCTAATAATAATAACAAATACACTGTTGGTATCTTCTTCGATATCGGCAAGGCTTTCGATCGAGTTTGGCATGAAGGTATCCTTTATAAGCTCATTCATTTGAAATTCCCTAACTACACTGTGAGAATTATCCATCATTATCTCCACAAAAGAACCTTCCAAGTCAGAATTGGAAAAATTCTTTCCACCAAACATCCTGTTATGGCAGGAGTACCACAGGGATCTGCCCTGGGGCCTACTTTATATAACCTTTATACCCATGATTTTCCCGAAAATAAAGCCTACCTTACCTGCCTCTTCGCTGCCGATACCAGTATCCTGGTGAGTCATTACAGCAGAAACTTCGCCAGCTATCGACTGCAAAAGTATGTCAACACTATCATGGATTACCTCAACCGCTGGAGAATTGCAATAAACCCAGATAAATCACAGGCCATCTGTTTCTCTAATGCCACCATTAAAAAATACCCTTAACAAATCAGAATCAATGATACAGCCATCAAGTACTCCCATAGTGTTAAGTACCTGGGTGTCATTTTGGATAGAAGACTGACTTTCAACCCTCACATTGATAATGTTATTAAAAAAGCCCATACTAAAATAGGTTATCTTTATTGTCTCCTAAATAGGAACAATACCCTCAACACCAAGTGCAAGCTCTTACTCTACGCCATGATTATACGCCCTGCACTCCTTTATAGCATACCTGCATGGGGCTATGCTGCTAAGTCAAATATTGGAAAAATCCAAACACTTCAAAACAAAATTCTCAGACGCATCTTCAGAGCCCTATGGTATGTCTCGAATGAAACCCTTCATAATGATTCTGGTGTCAAGTACATCACAAATTACATCATTGACACAGCCACTGATTTCTTCACCAAATTGGAACAACATCAAAACACCCTGGTTAGAGATCAGGTCCATTACACTTATAGCTCTGGGGAAAAAAACATGCCCCAAGACGCTATGTTCATCAAGTATTCGCTCAAAAGCCAAACTAGGATTGGCATTTTTGAGCGTCCCCCCCCCCTGATCACAGGTTCTCATTCTACCCAGCCCCTGTTTGGCCTTGCACTTGTTGTAATTATATTTCTGCTCTTCTCATGCTCTTTTCTTCCCTATTGTCTTATTGTTATACTCATGATTGTACATGCATTTATATTGTGTATTGTGTTTTTTTTTTCTCCCTACATAATGATGTTGCTCACTTGTCATTTCCCCGTCAATGCTACCTCAGTTACGTGTAAAGGCGCTTCGCGCCGGCACGAAAATAATTAATTATCTGTATCTGTATCGTGCGCGGGTGTTGTTGAAGTAGCGTTCGGTGGTTAGCCGCCTGGAAGAAAGCCTCTATCGTGAAGCGAGTATCCCAATATGCCGGAGTAACTAATTGTTAACCTAATCTTCACAGCAAATTCACCCCGTGGCTCCAAGGGTTAGTGGTGAAAGTGACCCTCATCTACGCTCCGGATGAAATGCTAAGTGCCTGGATAGCGTCTTCGAGGGCTGAAGCACGTCTTCCGGGGAGGAATTTTGCTATTCTCCGAAGATTACGTTCCGGATGGTGTATGCCGCCGGGCGTAAGCGGTGAAGAGTGTGTGCTCATCCACGTTTGCTTGAAAAACCTCGACTGAGCGGTCGAGTAGGTGTTTGAAAGAAGTTTACTAGTGGCGGCTTGTTGACTGTAGTATAATTCAACTTCGCAGAGATGGCCTATGACTCCTCCTTTTCTCAGGATTGTCCATTTTTAGGAAGGGTTGATACGCAGATGAAAATTGAGGAATGGGATTCACAATTGATGGGGGAATTTGAATGGGTAGAAATTCTACCTATTTTAATGAATAGACTCGTTTTCTCATTTGATTGACACCGGCCATCTCGTCGCGGTTGAATTATATCTTGTCTACACAATGAAGGACTGAGTGACTATTTTAACTTGTTTTAGTATATTTTATTGATGTTTTACAAGCCTTTTTAATAGTCTGAATGGCTTATGTATTTTAACCTAGTATTTTAATTATACTGAACTCGTCAATGCTACTTCGATAGATTTTGTAGCCTGGGTGTATGTGTTTAAGCGTGTCCATCGAGTTAGTCCTATTGCCATACCCCCCCCTGAGCAAGAATAAAGCTGGTTCTTTTTTTAAAGAAATTTTTGTAGT
This sequence comes from Uloborus plumipes, assembly GCA_038373865.1. Classification (NCBI taxonomy): domain Eukaryota; kingdom Metazoa; phylum Arthropoda; class Arachnida; order Araneae; family Uloboridae; genus Uloborus; species Uloborus plumipes. Next base: position 11,486 of record JAXGGA010007775.1, on the reverse strand, counting down.
AACTTTTGAGCCTGGGTTTTTGGGTGATAACCCTTTATGTGCTGCTTTTTGGTCAGTACACAGTTTTAAAATGCATCAATGCTCGTTACTATCTATAACCCTTACTCACTTAAGGTTGTCGGCCAGGAACATTTGCTTAGGGGCGGTTACTCACTGCTTTATACCCGAGCTCTGCCATAAAATTTACGAGTTGTACCGTACTAGGTGCGGTCGCTCTCTGGTATTCTAATTTCCCATTAGCTACCAGTGTTTTTCGGCTCTCTTTGCTCAAAAAGAGGATTTTTGCCTCCAACTCGTTCAATTTCGTATTCCATGCTGATGAGGGCATAATAAGTCCGAAACTGCAGTCCATGGATCGAAATGAACGAGTTGGCGGTGTATTGCATACCCTTTTAATAGTTTAAAAGTTATGCTTCACGTTCAATAAAGACAAGAGCACAACTACAGATAATACTGACTTTATGAGATAATAAGAGTGATTAGAAGAATATTTTAAACACTTACACTCCGAGATTGCTGTCAAAAAGACAATTTTGCAAAGATTAATTAAACTATTATCGGGAATGTTTAACACTTGTTCTACAAGAATTCACAAAATAGCGTATACTCACCGAATTCAGTATGTAATTTTCATCGCTAATTTGGTGACAACAGTTTGGAGATACATTGTTACATTTTTTGCTTAAAAATTAAAAAAGTGTTATTTTAAATTTTCAAATTAACTCATCAAGGAGAATAGGTACCCCTGACCAGGGTACCTTGTTACGAAACGGCACGAATCTCTGGATTTTTTCATACATAAATACAAACTTTGAAATTTATTATTATAGATTACTAGCGGTCCCATGCGAAGCATTCACATTTGACAGCAGACTGTAAAAAATGAATATTGTTTTTACAGTATAATGCAGCTTATTTTATAGTAATTAACTAAAAATTGCTACTTTTACAGTACTAAACTGTAAAATTGTTAATTTTAATGTTTATTGTCGTGCATTTTACAGTTTTCAACTGGAACCTCTGCTGCCAGTATTATACTGTAAAAACAACAGCTCATTTTTTGCAATGCAGTAATTTAAAAATTCGATTTTTCAACGCTAATTTCGAAAAACAATGTTATTTTTCACCGATTTAAAACGGAAATGAAATGTTGTTTTACTTTTGTAGTGGTATGAAGTGTTATGGAAATAAAAACAACGACAAAAGAACCCTAGCAGCATAATCACATCGGCCGATGATCGGTCATTCATCGAAACCCGATTAAATTCTCATCGGCCGATGATCGGATTCGATGAGTTCTCATCGGGAATTGCTCCAATATGTCTCATCGGCCAAACAGAATCCGAGCAGCAAAATCCGATGAGTTTTGCTCGAAATATGATGAGATTTGGAGCAATTTACGAGCAGTGAATTGCTTTGCCCTAGCCAATGAATTTAGGATCAATTTTGGATGCTCGGCTTATTTTCATCGGGAAAGTTGATCGGAAGGATATCGCTTTTCGATAAAAAGTAGCTCACAAGCTATTTAAATACTAAGTTATCTTGCTTGTGAGGGTCTAAAAAGTAGTAAACAAGCATAAATATGTTTAAAGTGAGCTGGCATGAGCTTATATAATTGTCAGATTCACCCCCTCACCCCTTCCTCCCCCGCACAACCACTCTTTTTTAATTCAAAACTGTTCAAAATGTTAAAAAAACTCTTTGATACAAAATGAATAGTAAACTTATTTAAAGTTGGTAAATGGGTTTCCTTATAACTAGACGAAGTATCACCTCCTCCACCCAAATATACCATTAACGCTATACTATTATGACATCTAACCTGGGGATTGAATTGACTATTATTTTTACTCTCGGTAAGTGAGCTAGCATTAACTTGTAAATTGGTCAGCTCCCCCTCCCTTCCTTCCCGATCCAACAATTTTCCCCCCAAACTGCTTCACATGCTTAAAAAAAAAAACCTTTTTGATACAAAATGAACAGTAAACTTATTTAAAGTTGGTAAATGGGTAAATGGGTTTCCTTATAACAAGGCAAAGTAAAACCATTCCCCAACACAAATATACCATTAACGCTACACTAATATGACGTCTCATCTGGGGATTGATTTGAGGATTATTTTCCCCCTTGCTATATGTTGTTTTTCAGAAGAAGTGTTTTTTTTTTCAATCCGACCTTCTCAAAGTGTACTTCCATTCAATATCTGAATTTAAACTTATGATTCATTTCATACCTTCCTCCAGCACCAATCTTCAATTTTGGAGGAAGAAAAGAAACGGTTCGCCCCAAGATCATAGCAAACAGCAAAATAGCACTGTTTCCCCTTGTTCGCATAATGTTTTCCCATTATTTTCACACAAAACTGAAAAGAAATCAAAGTATCAGGTTATATGTCAGTCCCCATCACTGCCTTTCCTTTCTCTTATTGGACAAAGCTCATGAGCTAATAGGAAAGAGTAACAAACAGAATAAACTGAAACACTACCAGACATCAGTAGAGACTAAGGCTTTGAAATGGGGTTAGATGGGATGATAAAAAAATAAAAGTTTGGAGCGGGAAGGCAGGAAAAGGGGAGGAGCAATCTATACAGAAGTTAAACAACATGAGAGGTTATGATCAAAAAAGCAGTGTTTGTTTAATATATTATATAGATATATCTTGCTGCATTACTTTCCTTTACAACAAAATGAAAAAGAACACAAACAATTAAAAAAAATAAATAACAGCTGCACACTAGATAATGTGGGAAGATAGTTATGGGGACACAGACATATGATCTGACATTTCGATTTATTTTCAGTTTTGTGCGAAAAGAATAGAAAAAACATTGAAAACAAGGAGAAACTGCTATTTTGCTGTTTGCTATGATCTTGGGGCGACCCATTTATTTCCTACCTTCAAAATTGAATATTGGTGCTGGAGTAGGAGATGAAATGAATCATAAAGTTAAATTTCAGATATTGAATGGAAGTACACTTTGAAGTTCGGATCGAAAAGAAACACTTCGTCTGAAAAACAATATATATACCTAGGGTGAAAATAATCCTCAATTCAATCCCGAGGTTGGACCTCATATTAGTATAGTGTTAATGGTATATTTGGGTGAGGAGGGGGATACTTCGTCTAGTTATAAGGGAACCCATTTACTAACTTTAAATAAGTTTACTATTCATTTTGTATCAAAGATTTTTTTTTTTAAAGCATTTTGAACAGTTTTGAAAAAAGAAGAGTGGTTGAGCAGCGGAGGGAGTGGGGAATGAACCTGACAAATCTATAAGCTCATGCCAGCTCACTTTAAACATATTCATGTTTATTTGCTACTTTTTAGACCATCACAAGCCAGACAACTTAGTATTTATATAAAAAGAATCTAAAAAAATATCATTTTTTCCTATACAGTTTTATTCAAAAATTCAAAAAAATATGATCCCATTAAGATCCCAATCTAAAAATTTGTACAAACATAGATAAAATACACAAGAATTTTTGAAATTTTTTTGAAAAAAATTCATTATATGTTTTTCGAGAAATTTAAATTTGAAGTTTAAATTTCATTTTTTGAAAAAGAAAATTTTTATCAAATTAGTCATGTTGCATATCTGATTAAGCGGCAACTAACGTATTTTAAAATGCCATTTACCAAATCGTTCTATCTATATTTGGTGCCGAGTTATGGTCCCTTTTATCTTCCCTTATCCATGGAAAAGCGAGGGTTTTTCCAAAGTTCAAAGTCTCATAAATGAAAAAATAATAGAGATAAAAATCTAAAAATTGAGACTTTTAATTACCTCAAGGGGTACAATTGATGAGCCAAATTTGAAAGAAATACAAAAATGTAAGGTAAAATTTTTCTCAGATTTTGGATCACTTGACGTGGAATGACCCCTTTTTGGTTTTATTACAACAGTACAACTGGGGTTTAAAATGCTACAACGAGTTTAAAATGGTATTTCAGGAAATTCGGGTCAAAATTAAGCGCTGAAAAAAAGTAATCAAAAGCGAAAAAATCCGTAGCAGGATCTAACATTCGATGTTCGAGTTTCTAGAGCGACACTCTATCCAACCGCTCTACTGCTTCTTAGTTTTCGGATGCTATTTATTGGGAAAAATAGCTTGCTACCCGGCGTAGCCCGGGTGCTTATTGAAACAATTGAGCCTAAATTATAATTGTTTTCAACTTATTTCATGCTAAAATGAAATAGGTATGCCTTAAATTGATAATTTATTGTTGATCGTAATCTTTGTTTGAAAATACTCATATTTCTATGTGTTGAATTTTATCAATTTGTAAGCTAAAAAGCTTATCTCAATTACTCTTTTTTTCAGCCTACTTTCCCGTTAAAAATAAAAGAAAGACGAAAAAAGTATTAAAAGTAGCTTAATGCATCTAAAAATATCGCCAAGTCCAAAAAATATCGCCAAGTTAAAAAAAATATCGCCAAGTTAAAAAAAATATCGCCAAGTCCGAAAAATATCGCCAAGTTAAAAAAATAAAAAGGTAAAATGAATATCGAAAAATTAAAAATTTGAAAGTAGGGTATTGAGATGGGGAATTTGTGCGTCGGTCGGTCGGTCGGTCTGTCGGTCGGTCTGTCTGTCCCCCTCCCCCCTAATAACTTTTGAATGAACATTCCGATTTGGACAAACTTTTTTTTTGTTGGAAAGATCTCGGCGAGTACAGCTCATTCCCATAGCTGATTTTTCGATTTGAACAATTTTTGGTTCAACTTTGAACCGTTCAAACAACCTGTCCCGCGATGCTAACTTTTGAATGAACAGTCCGATTTGAACAAACTTTTTTTTGTTCGAAAGATCTTTTCAAGGATACTTCATTCCCGTATCTACATTTTCGATTTGAACAATGTTTCGTTCAACATTGAACCGTTCAAACAAGCTGTAACCCCTAATAACTTTTGAATGAACAGTCCGATTTAAACAAACTTTTTTTTGTTCGAAGCATCTCGGCAAGGATATTTTATTACCGTATTTAAATTTTCAATTTGAACATTTTTGGTTCAACATTGAACCGTTCAGGCAACCTTTCCCCACCTAATAACTTTTGAGTGAACCGTCCGAATTGAATAAACTTTTTTTATTGTTCGAAAGCTCTCGGCGAGTACAGCTCATTCCCATATTTGATTTTTCGATTTGAACAATTTTTGGTTCAACTCTGAACCGCTCAAACAACCTGTCCCGCGATGCTAACTTTTGAGTAAACAACCCGATTTGAACAAACTTTTTTTCGTTCGAAATATCTCATCAAGAATACTTCATTCCCGTATCTACATTTCCGATTTGAACAATTTTTCGTTCAACATTGAACCTTTTAAGCAACCTTTCCCCACCTAATAACTTTTGAGTGAACCGTCCGAATGGAATAAACTTTTTTTTGTTTGAAAGATCTCGGAGAGACTTTCCCATACATTCCCATATTTCGCTTTTTGATTCAAACCATTTTTCGTTCAATAGTGAACCGTTCAGAAAAAAATTTGCATTAGCGTCTACGGGGAATTTAAGTTGAATGTTGATCCTGAACTTAAAGTCGGATTTCCTTCAAACTAACTTTATAAGAAAATGGTTTTGATAAATAATGTTTGTAAAGTACTTTTCTAAATAATCTTCTGTGAATACTATGATTCCGACTCCGACTCCGCGAACATGGCGGGAATGCAGGCTCAGAAAAAAAATGACTGAACGTGCAGACGATTTTTTGTTTATTTATTCATTTGTTTTATTTTATTTATTATTATTATTTATTATAATTATTTTTTTGTTTTTTTTTGCAGACGATTTTTTTTGTAACAAAAATTTTTCAGTCACGAGAACATTTTATTCTTTATTTATATTTAACAACTGACAACGGATTAAAAGTGAAATTCCGGACATTTTACTAACGGACGATTTTTTTTTTTTCTTTTTCTTTTTTTTCTTTCTTTGATAAAATGTGTTTTGATGATCTTTGTACTTTTATTTATTTATTTTTTTTAATTATTATTATTATTATTATTATTATTTTTGAAAACGATAGAGGATTTTTTCTACGGAGGAACTGTAACAGTTACATTCTTTAAAATGTGCGATAAAACTTTATTTATTCATTTATTTACTTTTTATGTGTCTATTTCATCTGATGAGAGCGGTATATTTTGCTTTTCGAAATCAGCTCTAAGTGCTAAAAAGGTATGTTTGACATAATTTTCAGTCTCAGATAATCAAGAGAATAATGATCAGATGCGAGAATGCCGATGTCGATGTACGGGAAAGTAGGCTCGTTTAGTTCTTGACAGAACTTCTTGTTTAAATTGAAACAAAATTTCCATTTTGAGATAAAAAAATTTTGGTGAGACAAAAGACTTTTGAGCTTTTTGGATTTTTTTTTAACTTTCAAAACCTAGCCTATGTGAATTTTAGTACACTAAGGGGCCTCTGTGCCGAGTTTGATGATAATCCGACGAAAGCTGTGGATTTGCATAAGGAAAAAACATACAAATATACATACATACAGGGCCCGATTAAGATATCACGGGGCCCTAGGCCAAAGACTTTTTTGGGGCCCCCTGTACTGAGGCTCAACAATTTTAAGCATTGGATAAAACAAATTTAGACATTGACTACAGAAATTTTACCCATTTGGGGGCCCCTAAATTGTGTGGGGGCCCCAGGCCATGGCCTAGTTGGCCTATTTAGTAATCAGGCCCTGCATACATATATACAAATGCACACCCATCTATTTTTTATCTACATAGATTACGCAATAAAATACAGAAAAATAAACGTTTTTTTACAAAAAAAAAAAGAGAAAGAGAGAAAGAAGAAACAATATTTTGACAGTAGGTCAATTTTTTTGTCAACAGGCGGCACGATAAGCTTTAAAATGAGGGGTAAATCATGGAATTTGATAAAGAAATAAGGATGATCTCGCGTGTTAACAGAAAAAAAGGCTAGCGAAATAATATATCAGACTTAACAATTAAGGAAGAAAAATACTGCCTTCAATCATTCTTATACATCAAAAAAAAAAAAGGAATTACAGTACGCCATGTAAGTACGTTTTTTTAGACCCTATTCAAATACTAGTAAAAAAAATAGCCCCTGACATGATCCTTGTTTATATTGCAACTTTTTCTTTTGTATTCAGCAATATGCTAAGAAAACTTTTCTTCACCTATAAGAAAGAAAATCCCACTAAGATAAAACTAGTTTAAGAAATCTCTCGCAGAAAAAATGAATTTTATTTTAACTTCTTTTTTTTTTTATTTGACTGATTTTGTAAGGTTAGAAAATTCTTTAAGGAGGAACATCATTTCTCTTCCTTATATGAACTCCTTTCTTTGAGAACAGGCATAACATCAATTACAGAAATACGTGCTTCTATGAAAGAATCATAAGGACGGCCATTAACGAAGGAAGCACGTAATCATGAGCTGAGTTGTTCGAATGCTGCTTTTAAATCAGATTTTTAAAAGAAAACGGGTGCTACCGAAACTTTTTTTTCTCGTTTTTAATTAAATTGCTCGAATGGTGTAATTTTCTCACTCTTGGGGTTTATAGTGATTTTAAAAGAAAGTTTGTATAAATTTTAAATGTTCCTAAGAATATTCTGCTGTTTTATCTTGGTGTAAATGTATGAAAAAGAAACTAACTTACAGTTTTCTAGTCAGCTCTATTTCTACTTAAATATTTTTGTTTTCTATCTTGATATTTATCAGGATGAATTCATGTTTTTATGTCGTTTTACATTTTTCATAAAATATTTTAGTTCAAAACAAAGAGAGGGACATCACGCAATAAGTAGCATCTTTTAGCTAAAAGGCTAGGTTTATTTCAATAAAAATTTTTTGATATAAGTTGCAGTTTTTAATTGGTTCTGAAAATGAAAGTTGAAAAATTACTTCTTTTTTACCCAAAGGAGTTAAAATTGTATTAGTATAGGAGAAATATTTAAAACTTAGTTTCTGAAGTAATATTTTAAAGCATTTTTTTAAATTAAAAGCCATAAATTTATTTTCTTTATCTTCCTGATTTGTTGACGCTTTTCAACGATATTTTTTAAAAACTTTTACTACGATATATAACGAATGAATGACTTCAAAACTACAAATATTTTTTACTATATTTCGTTCAGTTATAATACATTGCAAAACAATTTTTTTTATTGTTTACTTCCTGTTCATTTTTGATTTTGATAAGAAATCGGTGGAAGAGAGTTGTCTAAAATGCGGACTTCTCGTTGGCTCAAGTGTGGACCTTCACTGTCTTATGCATTTGTGTTTTAATACAATGCACTTAAGGAAATATGGATGAATTATGTGCACTTTACTTCAAACAGCAGTAACACTTAAAGTGTAAGAACAAATGATCTGATTTTTAACACTAGAACGGCCAGATCGGTCATTTTGACAGTAAAAGAATTTTAAATATGCTCAAAACTTTTTATTTTTAAGTAATCCCTTTAATGTGCTTTGACTTTTTCTAACTACTGGTTAACAGTTTCCACCAAAAAATCTCCCATTTATCTTGTTTTAGTTATGGGCGATTGTCAAGTACACCTAGAGCTCCCGACAACGCACAAAATGACCATAGGTTCCTTTTATCTATATTTTCGCTTCTTTTTTTCCAAAGAAGTTAGGTATATTTTTAGAGTATAGTATAACAGATTTTCTGGGGATGCCTTTACCCAATTGTGTAAAACTAAATTTGATGTAGGGATAAATCCAGCGATGAAATGTTTTTTATCAGTCCGAGACGCCGATTTAAAAAATAGACGTAATAACAACAATGGTAAGCTAGTTTGCATCCAGGCCCGTCACTAAAGGGGGCAGGGGGGGGGGGATCAGTTGTCCCCCTGGGTTTGAGAATTCAATCTATTTACATGTAAGTGGGCGTGGTTTTTAATGTTTTCCGATGAAATTGCATTGCGTTTGGACCCTTTGCCCCCCCCCCCTGGAAAAACTTGAAATGACGTCCCTGTTTGCACCCTAAATTGACAGTGAATTAATCGTAAAATCTTAATCAGCACGATAAATAGAAATGCTTAAAAATACAACGATAACTGTGAAAACAACAAGTACATACGTAATACTTCTAGATTATATCCCGATTAACCTATTAATGCCTAGCGTCCTTCTTTAGGGACGGTCCAAAAAAGGGTCTGAATTTCCCTCAATGAACATTTCAACCAAATAATAGTGTTCAATTAGTACCTTGGTATTGTTTCAATTCGTTATTAACAGATTGCAACACATAACCATTGTAAAGTGTGTTCTGTAGCAGTTTTAATATTATCTTTATCAAAAATGACATCGTTCACAATCTCAAGAAAAGAAGCTAAGTTTTCAAAGTTATTCCCAGCTTCCCAGTTTATGTTAATTGCTGATTTTATTTCTTCTTATAAAATGTCTTTTTAAATATTATATCGTAGGCAGAAATTTTTTTTTATTAAAAATAGTATGTACCCTCTGGGGTCTATCGTAACTTTTAAGGGACGATTTTTCTTTCCATGATTAAAAAAAAAATTACATAATATTTTTTTATTATTTTTCCTGTCCATTAAATACTGTTTGTAACCAGTATACAAAATATCTTCGGAAAAAAAAGTCAGGCCATTAATGGATTAACACTATATAACTGCCTAATTGTAGTATTTTGATCTGATAACAAACACGTCGATAGACCAAAGATTACTACATGCACTGCAAAAAATAAACTGTTATTTCAACAGTATAATACTGGCAGCAAAGGTTCCTGTTGAAACGTGTGAAAGCACAATAGTAAACTAAAACAATATGTTTTACAGTTTATTACTGTAAAACTAGCAATATGAGTTCATTACTATAAAATTACAATAAAATAAGTTGCATTATACTGTAAAAACATCTATTTTTGCAGTGTAGTTTGCTGAAGGTTAACATTAAAAACTAAACCCCCAGCTATGAAATATAAAGACTTTCAATGGAAATTGCGCTGTACATCGCAAAGTCGTGTTATTTCTGATACAACAGATGTACCACATACATTTATACAATACAATTTTTACTAACCTTAAAATATTTTACTCACTGTTTAACCCATTTATGCCCAAGTTTTTTTTAACAATTTTTTTTCAATTTTTATCTGCTTAAACTCTTCTAAGCCCCCTTACGCCTTAGAGTCAGTAAGAAAACTGTTTCTGATCACAGGTACCATCTGTCGGCTTCTCAGCAAAGTACAAGGAGTGATACTTAACCCATTTATACCCAAGTGTTTTTAACAATTTTTTTTCAATTTTTAGCTGCTTAAAACTCTTACCTGGAATGGTTTACATACATTTTAGGCCTAAAATAGTTCGCGGTTGCCATATTTATTAAGTTATTTAACGTCCTATTTATGGCATATTTTGCAGATACGTGAGGAAAATACGACCTTACGACTTTTATTTTTCAAAGTAACATTACAGAAGGCTCTCTGATCAATTTTAAGCAAAATCATTTAAAGTAGTTTATTTTATGAAAAATAAAGTTACAAAAAAAAAACTTACTTTCTGTGGCTACCCATGCTGATCGTTGCTTGACTGATTTGTCTGAAAATAGCGGTCAATAAATAAACTGTGATGTCCAAATAGTGGCTCTAACTGGTTTTCTCAAGAAGAAGGACTATTTAACTTGTGAAAACAGCTTTAGTAAAATGATATACCTATTACAGGTTTTTGTATGCAGTAACTAACAAGCGTCCAGTTTTTAAGCTACTGGGCATAAATGGGTTAAACTACATTTTAATGTAGGGAGACAGAAGGGTATGCATTTGCCAAATATGTGAGACTTGCCAAATTTTTTACTGAGCTTATGGGTACGCTTCATTACCATAATTCTGTCGATCGATAGAAAGGAAGATAAGTATGGGGGTAGGGTGAGTGGGGTCGAAATAGCCTATTAGGCTCTCAGATGAAGATTAATCTTCCATTACAGTAAAACAGGTTACTATTTAGACTATGTATGCTTATGTTTAAAAAAAAAAAAAATTATATATATATATATATATAGGGTCATTCCATAGAAATGTCAACCTCAGCCTAAAAAATAAAAGTACCTTAAAGACTTAACTGTAACCTATCATTTTATTCAACATACTTTCTAGTATATGAATCTAGCAAAAATTTTGAAAAATCCTTTTTGGTATTTATGTAGGAGCTCTGTAAGTACATGGCTGCAGAAAAGTCTTAGTAAACGCTAAAAATATTGGTCATTGTTTTCGTGCATAATGTTTAAAGTTCTTGTGAATTTTTAAAAGAACTGCGTTTCTTATGAAAGTTTGGAGTTATATCTGATTGAAATTAACAGCTTTTTTCATTCTGTTTATAAGATAAGCATTTTAATTATCTTCATTATTTCACTTTCTTATTTATGTTACGTTAGTCACAAAAATGCAATGTTTTCTATTTTAAAACTGAACTAAAAATAATTAAATACCATAGCTCTTTATTTTCTTATGTCTATTATCATATCTACTC